>JZLH01S0458701.1:4568-20629 GCA_001188425.1 Eucidaris tribuloides | reverse complement strand
GACTAGCGATTGAATAGATTGCTTACCAATACAACTCAAATTTGTGTTTTTCCCTCCCTGGGGACAGTTTCAAGCTATTTCAGTAACCTGTTTGTATTGAATACATTTCAATGCACGGAAGCCATCTTGCGTTAGGTGTTGCTATGTTGGGCAAGGATTGGGCAAGCTTTCAATTTCTAAGAGACTATTTAAAGGGTAAAACTATTTCATCAATCATCAGCCAGAACTTCGAATGTTTACCAATATTTTATGTTTAAGTTTATGGGAGGCGTGGATAATAGAAAAACTTTCTGAGAAGAGGAAAATCTAAGTAATTGAAATAAGATTAAATTGATTAATCTCTTGTCCTATAAAAGTAACTAGGGCATTATGCATATATTTAGTGAACTCCCATGAGGGTACCACCATACCATTTGATGTTTGCATGTTGTGTTCAGGGTGTAAAGCAATATCATCCTTTCATTCATTCATTCAATATATTTATTTTAAAAAAAACCACAACCAGTTTGGAGAATCGTGTTGGACTTTAAAAAAAAAAATATTTCCTTACATGTACTTCAATTATGAAAATGCACAGTAGTTATATAGCATTGAAATCACAACTGGTTTTACTAGCAGCTAGTACAGCTTTAATTAAAACACACAGCGATTAAACCTATTGACCATGAACCATGTCCGTTACGGTGCAGTTATCATAATAATGATTTCCGTGTGGCAGGTAGAAATGTGTATATATATATTTTTGAAATCTGTTTTATTTCAAGTGTGACGACTTGACCTATGTGGAAAGACCCCATGTTGTGTCCATCCACCCAGTAATGAAAGAAAAAGTGCATGGTTTCCAGTTGTGTGCATGACTTAAGTATTTTTAACCCTCAAATTTTGCATTCAAGATATTTCATGGGATATAATTGATTGTCCGTGACTTCAATTCTTTCAAGTATCAGATTTTGTATAAATATGAGATATTTTATGGCATGTAATTGTTTGTATTAAGTGCATTTACTGAAACATGTGTTGCTGTTGGTACAGTAATTAGCGTAGACATGTACAACCTAATGTGTCGGCTTATTGACCCATTCAGAATGAACATTACATGGCAGAGCTTCAGGGTGGTCTTAAGTTAAACATCAGAAGACAGCTCTTGTAATTTAATTAAATAACAAGTGTATACATGTGTACATGACTGGGTAATTATGATAAGATAATGCTGGATTACATGCATGTGTCTGTGTTTGTATGTGTGTGTGTGTGTGTGTGTGTGTGTGTGTGTGTGTGTGTGTGTGTGTGTGTGTGTGTGTGTGTGTGTGTGTGTGTGTGTGTGTGTGTGTGTGTGTGTGTGTGTGTGTGTGTGTGTGTGTGTGTGTGTGTGTGTGTGTGTGTGTGTGTGTGTGTGTGTGTTTGTGTGTGTGTGTGTGTAGGGCGACAGTGATTTTTCCAGTTTTCAAAAAATTCCCTTTTCCGCTTTCAGAAATCTTTAAATTCCCGTTTCAACGTGCTTGAAAACGGAAATTCCGGTTTCCCCATAGACTTTGTATACATGAAAAAGTGACAATTCCGTTTACATAGAAATCAATAAAATTACGAATTTTTGCTCGCACGAAAATATGATACGTATAAGGCTGTTGGACAAAATCCGTTTTAGCGTTTAGAACTTAATTTTGGGTTGCTTTACGTTTAGAGCATTTTGTTATTCCACTTTTTCTAACTTTCCCCGACTTTCTTTAAGTACATTTTTCTATTTTTTTTTTTTTTTTTTTCACATCGTGTCACGACGATCACCGCTTGCTTAGGTCCCACATTTGGCTTAGTTAGCCGTAGTATGCATAGCGAGCTGCCGTAATATGTTTTGTGTGCATTCCCTGATATGATGCCACACAATCCAATTGCGCGGTAAATGGTCGCCAGGTCTAAAGACTGGTGAATCCCACCGCACAGCGTATTGTGCTGTCGTAGTGTGCATACCGTATGCCGCAAAATATTGACACCATTCAAAGGCCGGCCGGGGTCGGTACTGTGTATAGACCAAAGATCGTAGAGCGCTGCGAAGCGCTAGCGGCCCGGCTATAACGTCTTTGGTCATAGACGGCCGGCCGCGTACTGTGTATAGGACACGTTTGTCAGTGTTCGTGTAGAACTATCGAAGATGAATTTATTTTTGCGATAAAGTTCGAAAATTGTTGTTCATCAAAGTGATTGTGTGGTTAGTTTTGTTGTAGTATAATTTGATGATTTGAGACATTAGTTATCTGTGTTGAATGCTTGATCATGGTTGTTCTTGCTGTTTGTTGGTTTTGTGATCTGTGATGTTTTCTGGTTCACTCGCATGTGTTCCTTCGCAGACTGCTGTGCTTCGTTTTCGTATGTTCATCTACTACGTCGTTATGTGCGATGCCACTGTGCCAATCGGCCTGGTTGGTTATAGTGTTGCCAAGTTTTTTTAACGCTTCTTTCGTTTTTCTCCATTTCAAGCAATTTTTTGTGTCAATTATCTTGTGAATTTCTGTTACAAACATTAACAAATTTCGAGGTTTTTCCCTTCGAATGTGAAATTATGAGGAAAAATACGTTTTCCGTGATTTCCTTTTGAAAGCACTTTCCGTTTCGGAAGGCTGTTTCCGTGAATTCCGTCCGTTTTCCGCGATCGCGGAAAATCACTCTCCCTATGTGTGGTATGTTTGTAAATGCCGCCAAACAGGGAAATAAGTATGACACTCTACATTCAGAATGGGGACAATCTGGAAAACGGGGATGGTCCACATTTCGAGGCCTACATGTAGTGCAAATGATTGCAAAATTGAACAGCAGTGCGGGCATATATCTTTTTTTCTTTTTTTTTGTTTGCATGTTAAAAATCACACACAAAATTACACATGGGCGTCCCCGGTTGGAACGGAGTGTGTCCGCAGTTGGCGGTAGGGTGTCACACACAAACGTCCTCATTTGCATGTCTGTGATCAATTAAAAATTATGTCCCAAATTGGCGGCAAAAACATGCATGTGTGTGTGTGTGTGTGTTTGTGTTTGTGTGTGTATGTGTATGTTTGTATGACTTATGGATGTGTGCGTGTACATGGCACATTATGTATGCATATTTGTGTGTGTGTGTTTGTGTGCAAATATATGTCAGGTACAGTGTATCAAGCCTGTTTAAATGTCAGCCATCAGATTTACAGCGTGCATTTGTCGGTATTTGCAGCAGATTGATTATAATAATTGGGGCATTATATCTGACAGCGTTTCACAAAAGGGATAGATTACCAGGTGCCCGAGACGATCAATGTAGCATTCTGTCCACTTCGTACATTCCTTTCCTTTTACCTGGTACTGCTTGTCACCCGAGGTTTTGCGAATGTGCATCTTTACAGATGTGCTAATACAGAGACCCCAGGCAATTGTCTCCTAGGTGATATCTTTGTGTCCATAGACCAGTAAGTGCACTTTCTTGTCTAATACCGAAGCTGCCCTTTATGCAGTGTGTTGGCATTTAGACTGTGGAACGCTGGACTACTTTTGTAAGTTGCAGTGAGTGGAAAGTGGTTAATAATTCTGTTCAGATTTTGAAAACATAACAGTTTAATTGAAACTTCCATTATGTGGTTAAGAGTGAAGAAACTGTATACTGCTAACTATCAGGGAAACATTAGAAAATTACTTAGTTTCCCCTTTTCACACAATCACAGGCAGAGAAATGCCAAGGAACATTGTCCCATGTTTATACAGCATTTCAAACATATAGAAGGGGTAATAGGTTTAACTAGTGGTCCTCAAATTTTAAAAAGTCCATTTGGGAAAAATCAGGATAGTTTGTTTTCATTCAGCAACGGAAATCTAAATATGCTTGATATTTTAATGATTCAGTCTTGATTGAATGTTCAAGTAGTTTCAAATTTAAGGATCCAATATTTAATTTCTTTTTAGTGTTCGTGATTCAAATACATGAAATTTCACATAAGAATGGTCATATATCTACATGTACCTGGGACCCAAGAAGTATTGGTGTTGTGCTCATGGCAGGGTATTGACAGAATTTTGCAAAATATTAGATTATCTAACATAAACAACATTTTCAATCACGTGTATAATTGCAAGAAACTGAAATAATGTATGACATGAACTATGTTGTACATTGAAATCTTGCTAGTTACAGCTATCTACCTTATTCTGTATTAGAAACTAGCATCCATCATGATATCTCCTCTCCACAATTAGTCTTCATTCCAGACCATGCAAATTTTGTTACCTGGAGAGTACACTCACTCTCCGACTTTTGCTACCTCGAGAGTACACTCGCTCTGTCTTAAAATAAGTCAAGACACAAATCTCAGTAGAAGCAGTTGACTGAAGATAGTAGTTTCCTTATAAGTAAGATGGGTTAAGCTGAACTACTGGAAGCCAGACTACTCTGCAATAAGCGTTCGATCTTCCTCCATGTACACAAGTGTGCTTGAGCAGGTCTTACTTGCCCTCCTGTGGAATGTTGGTAAAGGTCATACATTACATCACCTTTCACCTCAAGCATCTTGCTTTAATGAAGGTAAAGAGGCAATATTTATTGTTGACTATCCAAACTTACAAGTGTAAGGTACATAATGGCCAGCTTCTGTCCATGGAAAATTAAATCTCATTGTGTATTTCTGACAAATAGTATGAGATTGTTGTGCATACTGTGTATATTCAGCAAGTAGAAGGATCTTTGTATTTGATAATACAGTGAAATTGGTGCCTGCTTCTTATAAATTTATCCATGAAATCATCCAATGTAGTCATAGTCTTTGTTATTCATTTAGATAAAAATAATCAACATCAGCTTGAAATCTTTGAGTTTGTAATATAATGATTATATAAATAATCATAGTCTAGGATCCTGACCATTTACCAACCACTGGGTTGTCGTGGTTTTTTTTTTTAGGATGTATGCTGAACTTTGCAGTATACTGTTGTATGTAATTTTACATTGCAACATCTAGAGTGATTGACGTAGACAAATGTAGGTCATGTAAGGTCATGTAAACAGACTGCATGTACATCTTTATTGCATAGGAAGATCTTTAATATGATGGTTTTGTTTTTCTGTTTTTAATCAGTTTTGTTGAGAAAATTTATTGTTTAAACTTGTGCTTTTCCTCCGCACCAAATGTGCGGGAGGAATATTTTCAGGTTGTCCATCTGGCTGGTAAAAATTGGTAAAATACCATCCCAGTTCTAGTGTTTGTTGGTTTATATGGATGTTTCTGCTTTATATTGTGTTGTGACTTGTTCTTCTCATGTTAGCAGCCTACTTGAGCTTGTGGTGTTTGTGGCTGCATCCGTAGAGTGGCCAGAAGGAGTCTAATCAATTGCTCCACTTAACCGGACGCTTTTCGACCTGCGGGCTGTAGCCGGGCGGAGATTGCATGAGCACACATATTCTCGCAAGCCTACTCTAACACTGTAAATATTGGGGGGAGGCGTGGATAACTCTTGCTGCCGTGGTCGTAGATTTCCTGAATTAATTTGTCTCCTGATGGCATATAAATGTTCCACTTACGGTATCCAGCATTGTTCGGGTGGAAAATGTTGTTCTAGAAACAAGACTGTTTAATTGATGGTGCATGGCTTGCTTGGATTGGTCCTTGAGGGTATGCAGCCTCCGAAACTTGTTAACCCTATCAGTACTAGGCATTGATAGCTCAATATCAAGTACAATGTTATGTCATAGCCATAGACAATGAGAGGGTTAGTACCACTACAGTAATGTTAAATTTTTGTACCAGATGTAGCTTTCATAGGCAGTAGCTTTTTGTTATGATAAAACGATTGTGTTACAATCAGAAATAATCACAGGCCAATCCGGGCAAGTGACTGCTGCATACAAAATCTTAAAGGGGGGAAGAGCCAACAGGTAACAGAAATAAGTTAAGATTTTTCTTTTTTTTCTGTTTTTGACATTGGGAGAATTGTGCAAATTATGGTACATGGTGATGAAGAAAACTTGAATAAAGAGCGCTTTAGCGACACTTACCCTCGGCCAAGGCCCTAGGTATTAGTAAATTGCTGTTAATTTTATACCTTGGTTTACTTGTTCCATTGGAACGAGAAAGCCGAAACAGCTAAAGGGGAGGAGCTAATTAATTCAAAAGTGCATAAATTAGTATGGTGCGGTTAACAAGCATGTGTGAAGCCACATTGTACAGTCTGTGTCTGATTTGTACTGTGTTTGTACAAAAGTGTCTGATTGTGCATACTGTACAGGGGTTCTGAATTAATCTGTTGGGATGGCCAGGGAAAAAAAATATGAAAGTTGTAGGCCTCTTCAAATTTCTTATGCTCTTGGAGGGGTGGGGGTGGGAGGAGGTCAACAATTTCCAAACATACTACACTAACAAACCCACTCAAACCTGCTGACATGTTTGAATATGATTTATATGGCTTAAGTAGATCCATTTGGGTATGGTGTGGAAAGGGGTTAAACCCTTCTCATGAGAGAAAAGTTCGAAACAATTTGATGTAGAAAAAAAGTCGAATCATAGTGCATTCTGAACATTTAAGGAGAAGGTTTATTTCGATCACAGACTGGGTGCTGGAATAATTTGACAATGATATTAAAAACACAACTGAAACCGAACTTTGGCTGGCAAATGTGGCACAATGTGCAGAGTCAAGGGTTAATGTAACAAATGTATTTTCTTATCCAAGATAAACTACGCCCTGCTGTGAATAGTGGATGGAATGTTAGCGACAAATTTCAAGTAATTGTTATGGTTAGAAAGATAATGTTTTCCATTATAGGTGAGGGACCTGAAGTTGTAGTAGCAAATGAAATGCTAACTGAATGCTCACATAGCCTGCAAACCTCCATAGACTCCCCCTGCACAACAAGGGACCAGTTCATGAATGCATCTTGGTATATTATTCTCCACTGTGGACTATTCCATAAATCTGTTCCTTGTTTAAAGGAGGTCTCCAAGCATAAAATTTTAATGTGTTTTGTAAACCAGTCTATTATGAGATGGGCCTACGTGATGAATAGTGTCAAACTTTTTCATATACTTTATAAGTTATATTTTTTCTTGAAGAAAAATGTTTCGTTCACTCAACTTAGATTTATATGGGAGTTTATGTACAAAATTACCTTTCTTTAGACCTGACAAGTTTCTTATCAAGGTGATAAGTTATAAATTAGTCAGACAAGTACGCTGTATGTCAATTTGAAATTATATACATGTGTGTTATCAGTGTGAGAATCTGCACCAAGAGGAAAAAACTTGTCACTGCTACTGCTGTTTTAAGTAATCATCATCATCGTCTACAATAATTACCGGTACATATTTTTTAAACCATGGAAATGCGAACCCCTGGGACCCTCTTTACCCACCTATGCATGTAGGCTCCCTACATAATGCTAGTTACTGCAAATTTAGCACTACATGAACATTATACTCATAGGTGATCTGTCATGGTTTAGGCTTGAGGCTGTGGTGTACTGCAGAGGGAGGGGTTAAACTTTCTTAAAATATGCAAAATTCTGGGGATTGTCAATGTCCTTTTTTGTAGACTTTGTAGTGCTGGGCATCTGTGTTTCCTGAGAGGGGTTTTCGCCAATCCCTTTTCACATGGAGGTGTGTAGAACATGTGATACAGGCAATCCATTATTATGCTACAAACCAGACAGCATCATTGATCACTTCCAACTACCACTGCTGCTTTGTGTTCTTAATTAGTCTTCGTTGCAGTCCCAGTCTTTTCGTGTATCGCTGAATGCTGGTGTAAAGGAGATTGTTGCTTTCCTGCTTGAGAGGAAGATTTGGGGTTGATGTTGAATCTGAATGAAACAAACACTAACTGCAAATCTTGCAATATTTTTTGTGAAGTACAATATGGATTTTGGCATGTTGCTGAAAATGTAGAGGAGGTAAAAAGAAAACCACTAACTTTTCCAGACACCATTTCACAAGATATCGGTCTGGAACAAACTGAAATTTCAGAATTGATGCTAGATACATGTAGAGTACTCTGGGCAAACTTGCTTTGTGCATCTTCCACCCTGTCTACGGACTACCGATGATGATGATGATGATGATGATGATGATGATGATGATGATGATGATGATGATGATGATGATGATGATGATGATGATGATGATGATGATGATGATGATGATGATGATGATGATGATGATGATGATGATGATGATGATGATGATGAGGATGATGATGATGAGGGAGCATACATGTACCTATATGCAAGTCCTTTGCTGTGATGTAGACTACTACCCAGCGTTGTGACAAACCATGAACCTACTAGGTCCATGGACAAACTGACAACTCATTGAAAGTCTGTGTATTACTGTGCTGTGCATGGAGGTACTGTGTGTTATGTGGATCTTCATGTATGTGGCACATACATGTAACTGCCTTCAAGTGTTCTCTGTACTGCCATGTCATGCCTTCATCATTTTAGGATAAGAAGAGGTCATTTTTATAATCCCCATTGATAAATAACATTTCATTTTGGTTCATGCATTTGGCTGTATTTATTTCAAAAATATAAGCAGTATAAATTATTGTTCTATTTTGTTTGTATGCATACAGTGTAGTTAACAATAAGGTATAAAAGTGTTTTATTCTACATGTTTATTGCAACTCAAAACTGTTCCTTGAAAATACTTCCCCATTTTTGTGGGGTTCAAATTACTTGCCCCCATTCATCATTCGACTTCAAGTCTGTAACCCTGAGTCTAACCTTTCTCTATAGAAACCTGCTGGTAGAATGATATGACACAAACTCAACTCACTGCCAAGATATGCTCAAATAGTATGATGATGTATGTGTCAGTGATAGTGACAAAAAAAAAAGAGGTAGGGTTGAACTGAGTAAACTTGTTACCTGCAGAAGAGGAAAAGAAAACTTAGTAGAAGACTTAATCCACGTACCTCTTTCACAAAGGTTGCTCACTACCACTCACAGACATACACCAGCATGAGGCTTATGTGACCTAGTTGTAACAAGTAATTTACCTATACGAAATTCCAGCAATGCAGATTTTAATTGTTAGTAACGATAACCGAAATATTTCACCGCAAGGTATTGATAGAGAATTCATCCATAAAATTTGAATGTATTAGTTAACTGGTCTGTTGTGTTCATGAGTATGAAAATGACCATTTGCCTGTATACATGTACGTAGGTGTGCACAATCCCACTGAGACGTATGTTAATATTGTATGCACAGCAATAATGTGTATGCTGATTATTATAGTAAATATTTGTTGACGTTCCGTCTGTTGACATAGCATAAATTCCTGATCACCAGCCCGGTAAATATCTTTGTCGTTAGCATGGACTATAACAGTCCACCCATTAGAAAGGCTCATTGTGTAATTCCAGAAATTGCACAGATGTGGGGGTGTGCTACAACATTATATCATTTCTGTACATATTTCTTTTACCGGTAATCATTGTTTGGTACACTTGTGCGTAGAATAAGGTTGGTTCATACAAATGGATCGTGAGTAATGGACTTCAGCTGTACTGCTTAAAAAGATAAAATATATTCACAAGTAAATCATGTAAGCCTAGGCCTATAAAACAAACATACTGTATGTATGACAAAAAATTACACAAATTACTACTGGTATGTAATGAGACAACTGCGTATGCCTAAAGAAAAAAGAAAATAACAAGGCTCTGAAGAACAAATCAGCACAGGTTACAGATCATTCTTTCCAGCAAGCAATTTCACGTGGGTACTACTCCATTGCTTGCATCACTATTAGTTTGAAACTCTGCTTACTCCCAATCACAATCACAGCGTTGTGAACAACCTAACAGTGTTGCATTAGCTTGTGGTCTGGGTTGACCACAGCATATTGCTATTTTTATTCTCTTCTCTTACCCCCCCCCCCCTTCCAAAGCAAAAAACACTGATTGCCCAACATGCCCAAGTCCTGATTACTAAAACCGTAAGAGATGGTTGATTCAGGTCTGACGGGTGTGACCTTGGTACAGTAATCATGTCAATTGATTTCTGAGCCCATTAGGGCAAGGCAGCACATGAAGCATGTGGCACATGTTTGTGTAGTCTACAGGGTGATTAAAAAAAAAACCAACCCCCCACAAACCCAGATTCAAACAAAAATATCACACACACACATACACACACACACACACACACACACACAAATTGACTGATATCAGAGAGTGATGTACTATCATTTTACTTTCATGTGGATATTGGTTATTCAAAGTTGGTCACGTGGGTGACTACACAGCAAGTAATTCTGTAAAACATGTCAAAATTGTTTTTGTCCAATCGGTGTAGTTTATGTTCCAAAATGTCATTGGCCATTCATAACAAATCAACCACTCATACACTGCTAAACTTTCTGCAAAAACAATTTAAACATTTTTTAGCTCATCCGGCCCGAAGGGCCGCGATGACTTTATGCCATGGTGTGCGTCCGGCGTCCGTCGTCCGTCGTCCCGTCTTCCGTCCACAGTTTTGAAATGCTTCTTCTTCGTCATTTCTCACCGATTTTGATTCTGATTGTTTCATATGATAGGCTAGGTGGGGGATTTAAACTTTACACAGAATCGTGAAATTCATTATATTTTTTGATTTATGCAAATTTATTCGAAATCACAAAAAATGCTTCTCCTTCATTTCTCAACCGATTTTTGATTTTGATTGCTTTTATTGGAGGCCTGAGTTATGCACATTAAACTTCTACACAGAATTTTGAAATTATACTCCATTGATTAATTATGGTAATTTATGCAAATTTATCCCAAAATAACAAAAATTGCTTTCTTTTCCCACATTTCTTGACCGATTTTCATTCTGTTTGTTTTGATCTGATAGGGCTTAGGTGGGGCTTCAAGACTTCTGCACAAATTTTGAAATTAATCAATTATGCAATTTAAAAATCAATTATGCAAATTTATGCAAATTTATTTGAATCACAAAAATGCTTCTTCTCCTTCATTTTCACGCGATTTTGATTTTGATTGCTTTATTTGGTAGGGCTGAGTTTAGCACATTAAACTTCTACACAGAATTTTGAAATCTATACCCATTGATTAATTATGGTAATTTAATGCAAATTTATCCCCAAAATAACAAAAATTGCTTCTTTTCCCACATTTCTTGACCGATTTTCATTCTGTTTGTTTGATCTGATAGGGCTAGGAGGGGCTTCAAGACTTCTGCACAAAATTTTGAAATTATCAATTATGCAATTTATGCAAATCTTTCGAATCACAAAAAATGCTTCTTCTCCTTCATTTCTCAACCAATTTTAATTGTGATTACTTTATTTGGTAGGGCTGAGTTATGCACATTAAACTTCTACACAGAATTTTGAAATTATACTCCATTAATTAATTATGGTAATTTATGCAAAATTAATCCAAAAATAACAAAAATTGCTTCTTCTCTCACATTCTTGACACGATTTTCTTTCTGTTTTTGATCTGATAGGGCTAGGTGGGGGCTACAAGACTTCTACACAAAATTGTGAAATAATCAATTATGCAAATTTAAAATTATCAATTATGCAATTTTAATGCAAATTTATTCAAAATCACAAAATAAAATTTAAAAAAATGCTTCTTCTTCTATCATTTCTCACCTAATTTTGATTTAGTTTGCTGTATCTGTAGAGCTAAGCTTGGTAACAGCTAAACTTCTACCCAGAATTTTTAACTGTTGCTCCATTAATTAATTATGGTAATTTATGCATATTTATTCTCAAAAAAACAGAAATTTAATTTCAGTTCTTATTCATATCAAGTACCTATTAATTTGGTTCCACTTAAATGTGCTTTTTCCAACAACAAAATCAGTATGGAGCCCGGAAGGGATCCGGGGATGCAAT
The DNA here is from genome assembly GCA_001188425.1 of Eucidaris tribuloides. Classification (NCBI taxonomy): domain Eukaryota; kingdom Metazoa; phylum Echinodermata; class Echinoidea; order Cidaroida; family Cidaridae; genus Eucidaris; species Eucidaris tribuloides. The sequence goes on along the minus strand of JZLH01S0458701.1, from coordinate 8,770 downwards.
ACATATATAATTCATAGTACAGGGTGCTACTATAACTTTTTTTGGCCACTTGCCGGTCGGGCAGTGAATTTTCAACCAGCTGAAAAATGCTTGCCCGAATGAAATTTTTGCTTGCCCGAAAAAATAATAGAAATATTGTCGATCTGTGTGTGTGGACTGTGATGAATATTTATAGAAATAACATAACCATTTGCATCAATAATTTTTATTGCATTTATCGAAATCAATGATTATATTTTTAATTTATTCATTCATCATATACATGTATTATGGATTGTCAAGGATTATTACATTGTGTTCCAGCAAGTGGTACAGCAATTTTCATGTGTGTTGGGGGCAGGGGGAGGGGATGCCACAGCAAAGGAAAAATGATTACACCCACTGGAAAAAAAGCATGTGATTAACTATTGTCATTGTTTAAAGTAAGTGAAATTGAGATCGCCCTTTCCCCACCCTTAATAAAGTTTTTACTGTTTCATCACTTTTTTATTTTTTTTTATATCACTGTAAAGTACTTAACATTCTTATAAACATTTCTGTAACACTTCATAAACACTTGAAATACATGTTTAGGTGGCTTAGGAGGAATGAAAATCACAATGCATCAACGACATTTTTTTGTGAAGATATAAACACTTGCAGTGCAGTGTTTATGTGTTCATGAAAAAAAATATTTGACATTTTTATGATTTTCAACACCTAAACGTGTTTACAATTCAAATTAAACTTGTTGAAATGTTTTATGAAGTGTTAAAAAAATAACCTATAAACTTTTGATATCATGTAGATGATCCACAGAATTTAAAAGTGTTTATAAAGTGTTACGGAAAGTGTTTAGTACTTTGACAGTGTATAGAAAATCTATCAGAAATGCGAACAAATTAGTAGGGAAAAATAACTTAAAAAATCAGAGGAGGGGGGTCAGCCCCCTCCACATGAAAAAAAAACAGGGGGGGGGGTCATTTCCCCCACACACGGATCACCACCTATACCACCAAGAGTTAATCTGTAGACATTAAAAATTTCATAAATATATTATCCTCTCAGAAATGTATAATTACGATTCCCAAACACAGTAGGAAAAAAATAATGTTGGAAAATGTTGACCAGTGTAAAATTTCAGTGTATATTCCCAATTTCCCTTCAACCCAAAATGTTTAGAAATTATACTTATTATTGCCTTATTCAAAATTTTTGAATGATTAACTAACCAGAATTACCAGATACACTACACTCTTGTGAATATTTAGTAACAAGAGGTAGTCCTTCATTGTTTCATAAAACCACTAGCTGTTGTGAACTGGACACCACTCCTGCATCTTCAACCCACAGTCCAGGGTATAATTCAGTGACTGAAAGGGTCATGAAGCTATGTCCAGCTGCTAAGTTTGCACTTTTTGACTAAAATATCCTTTAAAAGTCCACTTGTAATATCCAAATATAATTTCTGACACTCCTATGATATTTTCATGGTCAGATTTTATTTTCAAGTGCAGAAAATTATCAACAATATCGTATTCGTAAGTTAGTATTGGAATTCGCGATTTTTCATACACCATTTAACACATGTGGGACAAGCAATCTTTAGTCGGCTATTTAGCGGACTTTTGGGAGGTGCTGATAATATTTTCTGGTGATTTTAAGCATTCTCCTTACCTTTACTGGTACTCTCAGTCAGTTCTTACTGAATCCTTCTGTTAATTTTTCTATCCTTGCCGCAATTTTCCACATGTTTGTGTTTTTCCTGGACTGATTAGAAGACCACCCAAATCTCTCTGGTAGATCCTCCTTCAAGAATCAAAGCTGCTGTGCGCTCTCGTCCGCTCATTTTGCGACTTTGGAGAAGCATTATGAGCCCCAAAATGCCGATTTTTAGCAGCGTTTCTCCGTAAAATAACCATTTAGTTCATTTTTGTTTCAATACAATATTAGTATTTTTATGGCCATTATGTAGGTTTGCTTTACAAATTTTGCTTGCCCAATTCGGGCAAGTATTTTAGTTACACTCCAAAATGCTTGCCGAATCTGATGTTCATTGCCCGGGCCATCGGGCAAGCGCTTATGTCGCCACCCTGCATGTAGTTATTATTATTTTTTTTTATATTATTTTTTTTTTTCATGTCCCTTCCAGGGCATGAACTAATATTTTTCTCACTCGAATTTTTTTATATCATGTCCTTCCGGGACATCAATTTTAATCTTTTGACCAGTAAAAATTGTACCACATGAAATTTCGGATTATATGATGTTGCGAGATGCCGGATGAGCGCTACGTATTGAGTTTTCTAGTTTACGAAAATCGTTCCCCCCCCCCACAAATACCCATTTCATTACAGCACTACTTGTTACTTTTAATACATAATTTGTCCACTCCCTTGAGAGACTGTGTAGGAACATACATATTTGGCTGGTTTGGTTTTGGTTCCCTAGTGTCAGATCAGTGCTAACCCCACAAGGTTAAGCATTATAAATAAAAGTACAGTTTTTGGAACCGAATATCATATGTGTCATTTGAAGACCTTGAATTACCATGGACATTTCTGTAATCAATCCTCGTGTAAAAAAAAAAAACATACTAGAATCTTCAATTTACAACCTTAAAGGTATTGGCTAACATTTACCACAGTTAAAATAATCTGAGCTACATGATTCCCCATGCTACCATTGTCTTTGATAAGGTCTAAAAATGACACCCTGAAAATTGTATTTCAAAATGATTATTTAGTGCTTTAAAAAAGTGAAAATCGTAAGTTGATCGGATTCAACTGCCCATTTTCTCCCATAGACTTACTGTGTGTACACCTAAGCTATTTAAACTCGCCCCTAGTTTTAATTGTTTATTCATGCATAACTTGCCATTGGCAGTGTAACTTTCCAAACTTTTGTATTCTAGGGTGTTTATTTGTCCGTATGAACACTACTATGTAGTTCAGATATCAAAATTTGACAATTTTTTAAATTGAAGCTCCACATTGTTAGCCTATCACTTTAAATATATTCAAAAATATTATATTTGTATCCTTGACAACTGCCAGGGGGAGGCAGGAATGTCCTTGAACCTGAACAATCCCCTGTGAAGTATGTGTGAGGTATGGATGTGATTAAGTGATACATAGCGGAGTAGATATACAAATTCTGTGGCTGCTTAGATTATTTCAAAACTTAATGGCCCATAAAGAGTGATTTAAAGCTCATCATGTAAACAGTTCCATGAAAATTTTAAATTCGGGTGATTATAAATTACAGGTAAATAGCATGATTGGTGGTAGTCCTCAACTTGGGCTGAACCTATTCTAGAATCAAGTAAACTATGCAAGGATTCTGCTGTGAAAATCTTATTGTCAGATGTTGACTCGTTCTCAAAAGAACTAATGTTAATATCCCTTGTGAAAGGCAAATCTGTTTTTTGTATGGGATTTATTTCTATCAGGACTTGAGAGAAATAAAATACTGGTATGTTCATGCTTGATTCTCCTTAAGTAAACAAAATGGAGACAAATCCTTCCAGCTGGGAAATCCATTTCAGCTGGTGTATAGTTGGTATGGTTCTTGAGGCATTTTCAAGTGTTCCCAATCATGTCACTAACCTTTAACATTACAATTACTTTGTACAGTGTACAAATGTTATGTACATGTAATGTGTCATGTAGAAAAAAAATTGTATATTGCCATAGGAGTAATCATACATTGTATTGACTTTTGTCCATTTCCAATGTGGGTAAAAATTCAATTAGCCGTTAGTAAATTAGATGACTTTTCTACATAAATTCTCTTGCTGTTTAGAATGCAGGCGGATAATTTGATTTGCAGTACGGTTCTATGCGGTGCACAATTCTGTAATTGACATTCGTTCAAAGATCAAATTTCTGACAAGTGAGTGGATAATGTACAGTACATGTAGTTGTGCAGCACATTGTGATACTCAGTGCCTTCTCTGAGTGTTTAAAGCCCAAGTTTAGTTTTGGGGATTTTTTTTTATTTGAAGCTTTATGCCCAAAGGTCATATCACACCAGAAACAGATTCTGAATGTCTTTTGTTTTTTCATAATTAAGTAATGAAAAATCTTGAGGGGGAACCCCAAGATTTTTTGGTACCCCCGAGATTTTCGACTATATTTTACATTATACATGTAGCATCCAAAGGGTTAATAATAGTGTAGTGTGCTATGTCCGATATTTGGGTCCAGCTGGATTTTCGTGCC
>JZLH01S0458646.1:0-16266 GCA_001188425.1 Eucidaris tribuloides | reverse complement strand
CGAAATATTAAGTTATATTTGACAGAGAAATTGAGGTGAAAAGGGACAGATTCGAACAAGTTATCATACGCCATATAGACTGTCACAATCTCTTAAGGTCTACTGATTGGAGCGAATACGCGGATCACCAATTCGTCTCAGTGACGAATTAAAATCTAGTTTTCAATCTGTTTTTGTGCTCACAATATCTCAAGAATGACATATCTTGTTACTGTATAGCAACTTTCCATGATCATTTGTCATGATAAATTCTCGAAAATAACATGTTATCAATGTGATCAGTCATCCGTGACGTCAGTTATGACATCATTTGTCTAAGTCTCATGATTGAAGTTGAATTACATAACCAACATGGCACATGTCAAGGTCAGGTCAAGTCACTAATCTATCAGTGGTCAAGATCAACTTCTCGACAAAGCCACGTGCGCGCGCGACACGACTAACTCGTAAGGGTACGTCAAAACTTAAAAGTGCTCCATCGACCTAGGAATTCTAAGTGCCAGAAAAACCATTAAAAAATCCACTAAGGTCACATTGCCGTACATCTCTTTTTCAACACATACACTTTATTTTAACGGATTCTAGTCAATTTGAGGGTGCCAACTGGTGGCAGACGTAAAACCTTGAGCGTTGTTTTTTTTAACGCACAAATTCTACATGCCAGAAAAGCCATTAAAGAGGCCACTTAAGTCACAGTACCGTACATATTTCAGTCATCTTTTCCAACGTATACACTTTATTTTGATAGATTCTAGTCAATTTGACGGTGCTGATTCCAAATCCGTAGTGGAAACCTTGAGCGTTTGTGTAAAAACGCAAATTTTCTAAAACGCTGCATTGAGAGAATAATGATTTTGTATTCTTAAAATTATTGTTAAGGGGATTTGCATGTTAGCTTTGGCATCCAGTTAACAAACTTGTTCAAGCGTCGATTCACTACATCCGATCTCTTTATTACATAGAGCTATTGCTGTTTACTGTAATACACCGTATATTACAGCTCTTTTGCCTGATTAAATGTGCCATCTATTGGTTTGTGTTCATACTGAAGTGAAACTTTTTGGAAATAATAAGGCACTTTCGTGCCTGAAAGTGATTGTTTACATTTATTTATTATTCGTCATAATGTTTTTCTTTTTGCCACTGACAGGGCACGTCATACAGTAAAGAGAATTAAGAAACAGAGTTGGTAAAATTAAATTGTTCAACAGAGGGACACAGTGTCTGGCAAAAAGGTGTATTTGTTCTCTACGTCACAATAGTGCCCTCATGGGTGGCAAAAAAGTTTGCCCTAATACCCCCGTAAAACTTACAGGTAAAAATAAGGGGGAAAGAAAATAATGAGAAAATTCAAATTATTTAGTCCAATTTCATTTAGTGAACTAAAGCCAGATGTTTAACAAGTGTTTTCTATTAAAAAAATCTGCAGCTGCATGATTCCCCATGCGAGCAGTGTCTTGCTCGGACATCTCAAAAGAAGCCCTGAAAAAATTGGCAGTTTAAAACATAGTAAGTGCTTTTACCAAAAATAAAAAGCATTGAAGACCATTCACTTTCCCCCATCAGACGCTGTGTTGTCGATTCCTATCACTCGGAAGAATTAATGTGCCAAGTGATGCCCATATGTACTAGTACAGCAAATGTCCAACACTTTGTTCTAAGGTGTTATTTGTCCATCCAAACACTCCAGATGTGTCAGAAAGCAGGTTGACAATTTTTTAAATAAGGCTTTCCACGTTATATATCTTATTTATTAATAACATTGGTATCAGAATCGGAAAGTGGTTCACCCAAGTGTCAAGAATATATCGTTTGGTGAAAATTGAAAGTTAACAGTAGACGTAATTAAGAAATATACGGCAAAGGGATAGCACGAGGCTCTTTTTCTCCATGGACGTTGGAGGGTTCAATTCAAATCAGATCGACTTATAGAAGTTGCAGATTCAGGAGTCCTTTGAAGGCATCATGGGGAATTGATGTTATGTTGTTGCTTGAAATGTTCCTAAATAAGACAAATGACGAAACAGATGATTTTTTCTTTACAAAATTGGAGCTTGACGACAACATGAGAAAACTTGTGGTATTAACAAAAAGTTATCCTATGATATGTATGAAAAAATCAATTCGACTACTATGCAATCGATGAGTATGATTCTACCCTCCTTCGCCAAGTTTTGCGCAGAAATTAATGGTCATCACCTTGCACTTCATTGAATTTACTTACAGGTATATCTCATATCCGACTTGTGAAAATGATAACGCTAATCATTGGCGTACGAGACGGGGGCAGGGAGCACTGCCCCCCCCCCCCAAAAAAAAATGATAAATAAATAGATAAAATAAAAACTGAAAATTCGGGAAAAGGCGATGGAAAAATTCAGGCAAAAACGGCCAAAAAAAAAATCAGTTAACAAATTTCGGCAAATTTGTGAAGAACTAAATTCTAATTTTCAAAAAAAATCCGTCTTTAGTTTTAATAGCTAACTGCGATCTTATTTTTGTTGTTTGGAAGAAGTTGCTCGAATTTCCCTCAAACTCATGCTCCAAGCAGCTTCTGCACAAATATTCTCCAAGCTCCAGCCCGATCAGAGCCCCTGCCTGAATTTTCTTCAGGTTCCTGGAGTCCTACCCGATTAGCAGCTTCTTCAACCTCCTGACCCATATTAAGCAGCTCTTATGCACGAATTTTCTCCAGCACCTGCCCGCACATATAACATTTTCTGGAAATTGAAGGGCAAAGCAAACACTTTACACAGAGATATCCTAATTCCAGCGGTATCGATTCATCTTTCGCATGGGGCGGGGCCAAACCGTCTCAATTTTCGGCCCACTCCACGCGCAAAATTGCATTCTGAAATATTGGAAAATTGTATTCTAGTGGTATTTTATGTAAAATTTTAATAGTGTTGTAGTGTCTTGCACTGATATTTTTAAAACATAATTGGGCATTACTTATTGTGAATTTTCAAGTTATTAAAATTATTGGGGGAAAACGATATCGTTCCCTACCCCCCCCCCCCTCCCCAATTGGGTGGACGACTGCCTCCTACCCACTAATTCTAATTCTTATTAGCAAAAATTACGAATTTCAAGTCAAAAAATGTATCTGTTTGAAAGTGAAAAGGCAAAATTTTCTCAACCTGGAGGGGAAAACCTCTTCCCAGACTCTCCCACTGATGTTTATCCTTATGTCTGTTAGCGATGTCATCTCTGATATTTTACTGCATCGTTATATGATCTTCTTTAAAGCACATTTTTCGAAGGCAATACGGCAGTTTTTTTTTTACTATGAGATGGGTCTCCCCGCAGTCATTTTGATCATCACGTTCGGCTAGCTATTTATTTCACGCCCTCCTCACGTTTTCTTTTAGGTCATTAACAGTCATTTAATTAGCGAAAATTATGAATTAGGAGTCAATGAAATACAGATTCATTTGTCACTAAAAGGGACAAAAACTGTATCTCTTTTAAAGTGAAAATGCAACCCCCTCCCAGACCTTCCCCTATTTAGGTTTATGTTTAGGACTATTCAATATCAATACCACTTCTTATTTTTCTGCAATATGATTGACTTTTTTATGCACATTCTAAAGGCAAAACAGGGGGACTCTCGCAGCCACTTTATCAACGAGGTCTAATACGCCTACGACACTAATAATGTTGTGCCTGAGGGTGAATTGTTTAGATTGTATTAATTATTCGTCACAGTGTTTTCTATTTGCCCCTAATGGTGCTCTAGTACCCCCGTACCACGGGCGGCGGAACCCGGGGGCAGAGGGAGCACTTGCCCCCCCCCCCCAATTTCCGATAGGCCCAAAATGCCCCTTTTCGAAGTGAAATGTGCCCTTTGTGAAATGACACTTTTGAAAAATAAATCGGGAATTGATAATGCTTAGAGTCATGCTTCATTAAATAATAAATTTTGCTTTTTATTTATTTTGTAATGTTTGTCTAAATCGGGATCTATTGAAAAAATTAAAAAGGCATAAGTATAATGTACATTAGGCAAGAACAGTGAACCAGAGAAGACCACATTTTACGATTAAGGATTCATATTTCTCGAAAACCGCTGCTTGCTGCTCTCACTCGCCGCTGTAACAGCCTATGTACACTCTAAACTATATGTGTCAAAATACCAGAAACTGAAGATCAAATGAAATATTTTTTCAAGAGGACCTGTTGTTCATAACGAAACATGCGTGTTTTTTTTTATTTACATCTCTGCCCCCCCCCCCCAGTGTTAGTTCATTGTTTCCTATGCATCCGTTTGATCTAGACTAATGTTCTTCATTTTTTAAACATACTACAAATAAAAATCAGAGTTGTAATAAGCACCAGAATAGACCACAAAGCGACTTTTACAGCTGAAAAATTCAAAAATTTTCCAAAATCGCTCGCTCACTACGCTCGCTCGCATTTCATGTTTTAATAATGATACCTCCCCATCAAAAATGGTTGCTCAAGTTACATTACAGCGAAAAAAAATCAACATCAAGCAGAAAACTTAATCTGGTGGTGAAAATATCTGCATGTGCCTAGTGCCCCTTTTTATACATGAAAGTGCCCTTTTTGGGGGCTTTGCCCCCCCCCCCCAATCGAAGATATGTTCCGCCGCCCCTGCCCCGTACAACTATACAGGTAAAAATGAGGAAAAAGAGGAAAAAATGGGAAAATCCAAGTTGTCTAGTACATATTTTATTTATGAACTTGATTTTATTGTTACCATCGTATCAAGAATTCGGAAATGTTCTTATACCAAAGTGTTCAACGAAATATTTGGGGGAAAAAACGTTCGGTGAAAATTGAAAGAAAACGATGGAAGTGATTAACAAAATATGGCAAAGAGATAGCATGAAGCTTTTTTTTCTATGGACGATGAAGGATTCAATTAAAACTATTCAAAATATCATTTCCTCATTTGTGTATAAATTACAAATCAGCTTGACTTACAGATACTGCAGATTCGTTAGTCCTTTGAAGGCATCATGAGGAATTGATGTTAATTTGTTCCTTGCAAGGTTTCTACATAAGAAAAATTAGGAAACAGGTGATTTCTTTTTTTACAAAATTCGATGATAACATGAGAAAAGTTGTAGTACTAAACAACGAAATCCTATGATAAGTATAATAAGACAAATTCGACTGCTGTGCATGCCTCTACCCTCCCTCGTCAAGTCTGTCCCAGCAATTATCTGATTATTGGTCATAACCTTGCACTTCATTGAATTTGTGAGCTTTGACCCTGCAGTAAACAAATTTGCTCAAGCCTCAAAATCAATACGCAACCTCTTTATTGCACAAAGCACGTTATGCGGAAATTACTTGTAACATTTATTAACACCATCAACGGCAAATTAACATTCAAATCCGTTTGATATACGGGTATCATGAATAAATTCATCCGTTTTTTCAGCCGGGAAGCATTAATCTTCATGTCAGAAATTATTCTGATTCCTAAATAAGTTTTCCTCTTGCATTGTGAATTTCATTTTCCGTTTTCGAGTACACTATAACACATCGTATTTTGTATGTACGTACGTATGCATGTATGTATGTATGTATGTATGTATGTATGTATGTATGTATGTATGTATGAAAGTTAAAAAAATAATTATGTGCTCCATGATATCACAACTATTTGAAATCTTCACTATTTGAATCGTTGGGATGGTGACCGTTTGTCCGGTCCATTAACTGCTCAATTTAAATAATTGGCAACACCTGTTTATAATACGGCCAGCTCACATTATTTTCAGAAAAGAACGAGACAAACTAGGTTAGGATAACACATATGCATCTTGCAAAAAAAATATTGTTACGGGCATTGTTTATGTCGTTCAGATTTAATGTAAGATGTAAGATAACTTAATATTTTAATTGATATTAAACCAAAACCTAATTTAGTAAAAAGTGTAGACTAATATATCATTGGTTATTTTTGAAATTTATTTTCGATTTGAAAAACAGTATGAAGAGTTTGTTCGCAAAAACCGATAAGTCCATTTGGGTCAATTTCTTTTAAAACGAGATTTTTTGTTGAACTACTTTGGCGTGACACTCTCATTGTGTAAAGTTCAGTTATTAAGTAGGGTTAGCTAAATAACAGAATGTCCAATATTTAGAAATCTACATCAAGGACAAAGTGTAAAGCTGTGTACTTTTTAATGTGTTTTGCCGCAAAAGCCGATAAGTCCATATCGTGCTACTGCCGATGGTGTAGTATGTGTTGATTTGTTTACTTGACCCCAAAATGATACAATTTATTTTTTTAATAAAACTGGCCCTTATTTCAAAGTGTTTCAAGTGTGAATAGTAAGATATGGGGTTTTTTTCTGGATTTAGTGCATTTTGTTTAAGTTTAATGCGCTCTTCAAAACTTTCTTATTTTGATTAAATTTCTTATTTTGATTGAAATGATATAAATTCTCACTTTCTACCCAAAAGAAATTCAAATGTTTTAAACGGTGTAAGGAATGTTATTGACAACTATTTTTCATGGATTCAGTGCATATTTTACATCAAATAGGTCTCCCAAAACACATTTATTAAAGGTTTTTTTAATTTACCGAAAATCGGTATTTTCAGCCCAAAATTGCCAAAATAACTAAAATTTCATTCATAAGAAGTATCAATAAAACTATATTATTTTTTGTTCCAAATGAGCGCAAAATTTTACACAAAATAAAACTATAGAAACTATAAAACAAAATCGTGATTTAAAATGGTCTTCCTACACACTAAGAAAAATAGGCTCAACTTTTCACCTTTAAAGGTGCAGATCAATGTCACACTGGGGGCACCTTTAAAAGTACAACTTTGCACCTTTCTGAAAGGTGCAAAGTTGCACCAGAGAAAATCAAAAAGTATTCTTCTTTTTCTTGCAAACTGTGTGTTTTTGTATGTGTACCGCAATTTACATTCATTCCAGTGCTATTTAGTGTATTTACATTATAATACACTTTATTAATTTACATTTACAAATATGTAAAAACTCGTACAAATATGACCTTACCGGGGCTCGAACCTGCGACTTTCCGCACGTGAGGCGGACGCTCTACCCACTTGGCCATCACGCTGGCCGTGAAGGCGTTTATTTTCAACTGATTATATTGTATTGAAGCCGAAGGTGCAAACTTGGACCTATAGGCCGTTTTCGTAATATATTCAAATTCCATGCATACCTTTTAAACAAAGGTTGTTCTTGACAACCTGAAAGCTGGCCTGAGCTTGTCCGACATGGACAATAGTATAATTTATGCAAGTTGCATTTTCAGTATTGAAATTGTATTCATAGAAACAGATGAAAGAAATAGCTCATCACCAGGCTTCGGAAGAGAAAACATCCATAAATTTAAGTACATTATGAAAGTGGTCTATTGGAGGCAAAATGTTCACCTCAAAGGTGCAAACTTGCAAACATGATGGAGTGGGGCGAGCGCTCAGCCGTAAAAAGTGCAGATTTGCGCGAATACCGCGGGAGAAATTGCTCTGCACCTATTTCCGCACCTTTATTTTTAGTGTGTACATGTATGTACTTGCTACGCACAACAGCAACCTGAGGCAGTACTGGAGGCCGCCATTTTTAGATCACCTGACGCAAATACCATGCGTTGATTGGCTGGAATGGACTTATTGGTTTTTGCGACAAAACGAGAAGTGGGGTTATTGGTTTATGCGATATACCAAGAATTTTGGATCAAAATATTCCGAGTTAGGATGTGTTTTCCGCTATAATGATTTTATTATTAAACAACACCAACTGTTAGCTATTTCTGAGTATGTGTAGTTTCAATTTCATCAAAATAGCGCTTATCTGTTTTTGCAAACAAACTCTTCATACATAGAGAGCAAGGGAAGATCCTAGAGAACAGAATGGAAACAGAGAATGGAATAGTACAGTAACTCATTCTCATTCGCATTCACATTAACTGATTTTGATTAGATATTATGAAAGGTATGACAAAAGTGTTAAAGGTTAGTGACATGATTAGGAACACTTGAAAATGCTTCAAAAATGAATTGAAATATATACCAACTATACACCAGCTGGAGTGGATCTCTCGGCTGGAAGGATGTGTCTGTAATTTATTTAATTAAGGAGAATCAAGCATGAACATACTAGTATTTTAATTTTATCGGGGCACACAGCAGGTTTGCCTGCCACCATGGCCACGGAGGATATCGACATTAGCTATTTTAAAATGAGTCAGCGTTTGACTACAAGATTTTCACAGGTGAATCCTTGCATAGTTTACTTGATTCTAGAGTAGTTTCAGCCCAAGTTGGCGACTACCCCCAATCATGTCATTTATACCTTTAATGTGTAAGTTAAAAATTACATTGGATATATACTGCATGTGCACAAGGAAAAGCTTGTCTTAATGATTACTCTCCCTTCTCGGAAAACTGTGCCTCGATATCATAACTATTTGAATTGTTTAGATGGTGACTGTTTGTGTGGCCCATCAATTTGAAGCAATTTGAATAAAGTTCTCTTCATATTTATGTGTGTGTGTATGTATGTATGTATGTATGTATGTATGTATGTATGTAAGTATGTATGTATGTATGTATGTATGTATGTATGTATGTAAGTATGTATGTGTGTATGTATGTATGTATGTATGTATGTATGTATGTATGTATATATGAATGTCAGAGGTGTCGATCCTGGGAGGCGGGGGGCGATGGCCCCCCAATATATCGATTTGCCCCCCCCCCCCGACCCCAATAATTTTGACAATTTGAACAATCCATAATATGAAATGCAAATATATGTTTTAAAAAGCACTGGAAAGCACTATAAAACCATTAAACATGGCATGAAAATACTATTATATATACCAAATTGCCAAAATTGCCACTTTTTGGCGCGCTTTGCACGCAAAATTCTCTATTTTTTCACTTTTGCCCCCCCCCATCCGAAACATGGATCGACGCCCCTGATGAATGTATGTATGTATGTATGTATGTATGTATATATGTTTGTATTTATGGATGGATGGATGGATGGATGGATGGATGGATGGATGGATGTGTGTGTGTGTGGGGGGGCAGACATTAAAGGTTCAAAGTGAACACACACTTCCCGACAGTAATCGCTAACGATAGCAACAGTTCAGTAATCAAGAACTGAGTTGAGATATCTTATTCCTTTAACAAAAGTTATAAGTTGTTAAAACACTATAACTATTTTCATTCCTTTATATATTATAGTATATGTACATTAAATAATGTAATATTATATACATTGTCAAACGATGACATACTTACAGTTTCACTAAGTCCGTGTGTTCTTTGTATTCATCGACAGGAATCTCCGTTAAATTTCTATCGGATAGGTCTCTGTAGGGAAAGAAAAACAGAAAACACGGAATGAAGATGGCATATGGCGCACTACTAATAAACTCTTAAAATGTTGGGTAAAGTTTGTTGGGCAATACCCAGTTGGTTGGAAGATTTGCCCAAAACTGAGCAACTCTTGTCCAAGTCAGTTCAAGATGAATTGATCAATTTGTGTAGCTTAAACTTGCTCAACTGTTGTTCATATTCTAATCAACCGTTTTGGGCAGATAATAATTGACCAAATATTGTGTGAGAAATTGTGTACTTTACCAAATGCTAGGGAACACTCATATACACGAAATTATATTTACCCACATCATTGGGTAATTCCCAGATAAACTGCATCGATCAATACATGTTTTTGTATCGATCATAATCAAATCAAAAATTGTTATTACTGTACTTTTTTTGAATTAATTATTTGTTCCCTTTTCGTTTTTTCAGACGATTTAAGACAGAATTACAGATCTACAACATCTATTTTATTCCAAGACAGCTTTTGTGTAAGATTCAGAAATTGCACAGGAATATAAGCATGACATTTCAGATGTTTTATTATAACATTATATATACAGGGTGGCCCAGAAAGAATGCTACGAGTATGATCGCTAATTTCTTCATCACTATCGGCAAAATGTCATTAAATTTTATTTCGTTGGTTAGAACATTTTTTTCCAATAAAATGATACCAAGATCATTGATTTTGAGTAAGGCGTTTTGATTCTAGGGCCATTTTTCGGAGGCAATGCAATTTCCCAAATTTGCCAATTTGTCAACAGCGGCGGTCATCGGAACGCCGAGATATTCTAGCGTCTCAGCTCGCCATACCTGACAAACCGCGATGACAAAGGGCTGGAATGCCCTCGCTTTCATAAGGAAGACGATGCGAGCTATGTCTCCATTGTCATCGCGGTTTGTCTGGTATGGCATGCTGAGACGCAAAATGTTTCGGTATTCTGATGATCACTGGAGTGTAAAAAATAGTAAATTTGGGAAAAGACATTGCCTCCGAAAAATAGCCCTCAGATCCAAACACCTCAATCAAAATTAATGATCATAGTATCATTTTGTCGGAAAAAGAATGTTCTAACCCATCAACTAATCACCAATGACATTTTGCGAATGATTTTGAAGAAACTAACGATCGCATCTGTAGCATTCTTTTTGGGCCACGCTGTACATGTATATATATATATATATATCTGTATGAAGTGATGAACATTCTAGCAAGTAAGCATCATGAGTAATTCAAATGCAGCGTGTTTCTATTGAGCATCCTGTATTTATTCGGTTACAATTTAACAGGTTAATAGCGATGAGTGGTGTGTTTCTATTGGATTGCATTTTCCGAAAAGTTTGATTGATCGTACCGGGTCACTGAACTTTTGCGAAATTGCCGGATAAACACCTTTTCTTCTTCAATTGGACGCCACACATTTTTTAGTCAAACCGGTCAAACCCGTACATTCATTATGCAGCGATTGATTCCCAAGATCAGATTTAGTAAACTTCTCTAGGCCCAAATTATGTAAATGTACTGAATTACATTTTGTAGCTGATCTTCTTTCTTCAAATTCGCTATCTTTTATATGTTCATGTATCTCATCATGTGTGAGAGACTGATTGGTTCTCCCTCACTCTAAAATTAACAAATAATAATAATAAATCAGAATCTTATTAACAATATAGTGGGGGGCTTAAATGTGGTTTGACTAGTGGGCTAATTGCTATTATTAATGGGGTAAGTGTGTTTTTTTTTGTAAGTGGGGGGGTGAGTTTCCCCGCTGCAAAATATCCACTTCTAGAATGAGTGCAGTAAGCAACGTATTTAAAGGGTTTTTTTCTTATAAATTAGTTATGCCAACCAATTGATTAAAAAAGGGAAGAATTTACAGAGACATAAGAAGTCGAAGAAGACAAAGGGGGAGCAGGAGCAGGAGGAGGAAGATAAAATCAAAGATCCATGTGAAGAAACATGAAAATCCATGAAATGAGTCGCGGTCAAACTGACCAAGTGGGCCTTGGATTCAGGAGTAATCAGAAATGTTCAAAAACATGAGCTAGAAAGAACACAGGCAATGTCTCACCGCTCTTGTCAAAGAAGTAGAAAAAAGGTATGATATTCTACCTTCATGGTTGTGCAAAACAAGGGCAATGGCTGAGATGGGTGTCATGCAAGCTAAGCTTCTCTATGTGTGGTCACCCGAACTTCTGTCATTCCAGAGTAATGCCATTCACGATCAACTTCTATCACCTTCATACCTAAGACTATGGGGCAAGACCAACTTAGGACGATGCCAATTGTGCAACCACCAAAATTGCACTTTCCTCCACATCCTGGACCGTTGTAACTACTCACTTCAGAACAAGAGATACAAATGGTGACATGACCAAACCCTAAGAGCAATCGCATCACGATTGGCACCACACACCGAAGAAGCAAATAAGAGAAAGATACCAACAACACAAATATCAAACTTCAGTTACTTCACTCCCACCATTGCATTCCGTAAAGCAGATGACATAACGTACAGAAATCCGGAGCTACAACTACCAAAACAGGAAGTCAAAGATATTTTGACCAAAGCAAGTGACTGGTTATTCCTGATCGATGAGGAGCACACCCAAATAGTGTTTCCTGCAGAAATCGTAGAGACTGCCAAGCGGCTTTACATCATTCTTTACTCAAGATCTACAAAGAATGTCATTTTAATTGAGCTGACAGTACCATCAGACGAAAACTTAATCCAATGCATATGCTAGGAAGAAGTGTAAATACCATGAAGACCAGGTTGCCGAATGTAAAAATAGAAGATGGAATGTGTTCTACTTTCCCATAGACGTTGGAAGCAGAGGTATCTACAACAACACTTTCAGCAAATGCCTGGCTTCCCTAGGTATACCACGTGGGGAACGAAAATCAATCATGGCCACATCAAAAATTGCTTTGAGAGCAAGCTACACGATCTCGCTCTGCAGAAGCACAAAGGCATTCAGACAGATGGAATTAGTTTAAAACAGGAGGAGGAATTGGAAGGGAAAGAAAATATCGTAGAAGTAGAAGAAAGAAGAGAGGGTAAAGGAGCAGGAACAAGAGGAAGACCAGAAAATGCAGAGGTAAAAACAGAAGGCCAAGATTTAAAAAAAAAGATACAGAAGAAGAAAAACAAGGAAAAGGGAAGGAGGAAGAGGACGACGGAAAAAAAGAGAAAGATGAGTAGACGAAATACACTGTTAGATTTTTCTCGCAAATACAAAGAAATTTCTCACTGAAGGATAAATATAAACAAGAACAAGAAAGTGATGATGATAATAATGATGATAGTGATGATAGTGAGCTACGAGTAGTAACATTTCAAAACGTATATGAAGAGAAGGAAATAAATTGCCTATTGCCTGATGGAGTTCTAAGCAAAGATATACCAATCTGTAATCACTGTCAATGTTGCTGGTAACAATGTTAAAATTTCTTGGTATCGATAACCTTGTTTATCACCGAGATAACCCCGAGACCTGAAAATAAATAAATGCGCGTAGGAAATTCAACGAAATGACTATGTATTATTATTAGTCACACACATTATAAATTGTCCAGTGTTAGGCCTACTGGTGTCGCTTATCTGTGTACGTTTCATGTACTGGTTTTGAAAGAGGTATTTTAAGTCTTTAACCTTGCATCATCATCTGTAACATTGCAAAAATTCTCTGCAAAATATCCCCTTATAGAATGAGTGCAGATGGTACATAGTTATTTTTTTAAGGAAATAATTATGACAATGTTTAATTGATTTTAAAAAAAGACGACGGGAGAATTGGGAGAGAAAGAAGAAACACAAGAAGAAAGAAGAAAGAGGGGGAGCAGGAGCAGAAAGAGAAAGAGCAGGAAATGCAGAGGTAACAATAAAACACCATGAAGAAAGATAAGAAGAAGAAGAAGAAGATGAAGAAGGAGGAAGAGGAAAATGTAAAAAAGGAGAAGAAGAAGTAGCAGTAGTAGAAGAAGAAAAGAAAAAGAAGAAGAGGAGGAAGAAGAAGGAGAAGATAAAGAGGAAGAAGAAGAAGAAGAAGAAGAAGAAGAAGAAGAAGGAGGAGGAGGAGGAGAAGGGGAATGGGAAGATGAAGGGAAAGGAAGATGAAGAGGAAGGAGGAAGAGGAAAAAGACCAGGAGGAGATAATGCAGTGCATTTTTGGCAAGTACATACAATCTTTTAGCACATACAGCACCCATTTTTCTTTCACTAAATATCTTACCTGTTCATGATTCAATGCAATATCAATTGGGTATTTTTATGTTTCAGTTTTATAGCATATGAATTTCTCAACAACAGAAAACGCTCCTTTTTGCGAAGAGAAATACGAGGTATCGCACAGGTCATGCATCACTGCTCCCACACCATCCTTTGTATAGGAGGAAACGACGGACTGCTGTCATTGTTCACATTCACACTCGAACGCATAATAATAAAGACTGCGTGCAGCTGGGATTGAAAGAAAATGTTGTTTGTGTTTGGATTTTGCCAATTCCGCGGGCCTTCTCCTAGCCAACAAAATTTGATTTTTACAGTTTTAGAATCCTCAGACTTTCCTCTACACACATCTATCGTCAATATATTTATAGAAATTGATATGAGATATTTTACCTTCTTCTCTAGTGCAATACGTCATATTAAACAGTCCTATCCATACCTACCCTACCAGGAGTGCTAATAAGTTCCACATTTCTAAAGTCCGGACATCATTGTATTTAAACTCGATTTACCTGAACAATCATTGCCAATTTTGCTGGTAACAAAGTTAAGATTTCTGGGTATCAGTGACACTGTTTATGACCAGGACAACCAGGGATGTAAACGTAATAATAAAGATATATACACATAAGAAATTCGACAAAATGACTATTATGATTATTATTCCAACTGATTTTAAGTTGTCCAGCGTAAGGCCTACTTGTGTTGCTTATACTTTTCATGTATTGGTTTTAAAAGAGGTAATTGATTGATAACATGAACCTCGCACCATCTTCTGCAACATTGCAACAATTCTTTGCATAACAGCTTCTTCTAGAATGAGTGCAGTTAACACGTAGTCTGTTATTTTTTATTAATGATTTTTTTTCAAATGAAATAGGACAACGTTTAATTGACTTTCAAACAAGACAGAATGATTTGACAAAGAAAGAAGAAGAAATGGAAGAAAAGAAGAAGAAGAAGAAGAAGAAGAAGGAAGGAAGAGGAGAAGAAGAAGAAGAAGAAGAAGAAGAAGAAGAAGAAGAAGAAGAAAACGAAGAAGAAGAAGTAGAAGAAAAGAAGAAGAGAAGAAGAAGAAGAAGAAGAAGAAGAAGAAGAAGAAGAAGAAAACGAAGAAGAAGAAGTAGAAGAAAAGAAGAAGAAGAAGAAGAAGAAGAAGAAAAGAAAAGAAAAGAAGAAGAGGAAGAGGAAGAGGAAGAAGAAGAAGAAGAAGAAGAAGAAGAAGAAGAAGAAGAAGGAAAAGGAGGAGAAGGGGGAGTAGAAAGAGGAAAAATGCAAGCAAAAGAAAATACCGTGCATTTTTTTGGCATAGTACAATACTATTTTACTTGAAGGAAATTATGCACACGATCAAGATGGCAATAATATTCATTATGATAATAATGATGATGGTAATGATAATAAAGTACAAGTAATAAAAGTAATCGTGAAGTAAAATTTCAAAACGTATTTGAAAAGACTGAAATAAATATCCTATTCCTTGATGGAGTTCTCTGCAAAGATAAATCATTTAAACCAATCCGTAGTTATTGCCAAACTTGCTGGTAACTATATTAACATTTCTTGGTGTGGGTGGCACTGTTTATGACCAAAACAGCCAGGGATATAAACGTAACAATAACAAGATATGTACATAGTAAATTTGACAAAATGAATACTATTATTATTATTCAAACTCATTTTAAATTGTGTAGAAATTGTGTATTGTCAGGCCTACTTGTGTTGCTTATCTAAATACTTTTCACGTTTTGTTTTGAAATAAGTATTTAAGATCTTAAGCCTGACATTAACTTCTGCAACATTGCAACAATTCCCTGCAAAATATCCACTGCTAGAATAAGTGCAGTAAGCAAGTAGTTATTAATTTTTGTTTATGAATTAATTATGCATACATAATTAGTCAAAAAGAGGAGGAAAATTTGGCAGGGAAAGAAGAAGTCCTAAAAGTAGAAGTAAGAAGAGAGATGAGAGGAAGAGGAGCAGGAAGGAGACCAGAGAATGCAGAGGTAAAAACAGAACGGCAAGAAAAAAAACTAGAAGGAGATGAAGAAGACATACAAGAAAAAGAGAAGGGGGAAGGAGGAAGAGGACGTGGAGAAAAGGGTGTAAGATGAGAAGAAATACAGTGTTACTTTTTTCTGACATCGGGCTAATACAAAGAAATTTCTCATTGAAGAAAAAAATAAACAAGAATAAGATGGTGTTGATGATGATAGTGATGATAATAATGATAATAATGATGGTAGTCTTGATAATGATGACGATGATGATGATGATGATGATGATGATGATGATGATGATGATGATGACGACGACGATGATGGTGGTAATGATAGTGACCTGCAACTTGTAACATCAGTCGTTAAGTAAAATTTCGAAACGTATGTGAAAAGAAGGAACTAAATGGCGCTTTGCTTGATGGAATATCTAAAATGGTAAAATATTGATGCCAATGTGTAATCATTGCCAATTTTGTTGGTAATAATGTTGAAATTTCTGGGTATCGGTGACACTGTTACTGACGGAGAGAACCACGGATATAACGCAACAATAACAAAAGCAGTATATACACATTTTAAATTGCCTAGTGTTAGGCCTACTTCTGTCGCTTATACTTTTTACGATATTGCTTTTGAAAGAGGTAATTGAAATCATATACATCGCACCATCTTCC
>JZLH01S0458634.1:25992-39910 GCA_001188425.1 Eucidaris tribuloides | reverse complement strand
TGTGTGTGTGTNNTGTGTGTGTGTGTGTGTGTGTGTGTGTGTGGTGTGGTGGTTGGTTGGTTGGTTGGTTGGTTGCTTGATTGGTTGATTGATTATTCTTTTCCATGCAACACCATTTCGAGACAAAGAACACCCTGACCTATGGTGAATAACTGCTCACAATATAATTTTAGTCAATGTTGATGCATATACGTATTGTTGGGGTGGCATTACACGTGCCTTGACCAGATTGATTTGCTAAAGCTGTTATTTTTCTCAATAATGTGGGAGGGGGCGTGTATTCGACAGTAGCCTAATAGCAAATGACCCGACAACTGTCCTGTAAATGCAGGGCCTGTGTACCCCTACCCGACCACCCCGACACCCAGCCTCAGGCCCGGGGGCCACTCTCCAAATTTGCAACCCTAAGTGGCGTAACAGTATCACACGAGAAAAGCTACCCTAAATGGCGTGATTCCCGCATGATACCCCGAGTGGCGTAACAGTGAAATCAACTGACAATAATGTTCTCATTGATAAGGACACACTTAGCTAGGTTGGGTATCAAAGAACATTATTGTAGGCCTACATTACACTACCCGAAGCATACGTGTACGCAGGTGGGTGTTTGGGGTGTTCAAACACCCCCTTTTGACAAAGGGGATTGATAATACCCCCAAACACCCCTTTCCCCCGTAATTACCCCCTTTTTTCACGACAACACCCCCCTTTTTTCGTCAAAAGGGGGGTGTTTGAATATTTGAAATACATGTAGTGAAAACATGAAATAAATGTTGATGTTTCTTGCGGATCTTGGGAAAAAAATTTTTGTCAGTACCCCCTCCCCCCCCCCCCTCCCACCCGCTGAGTGAGTTTTCGGAGACTGGCGTGAGCGGGAAAAATGTTTATTTTGACGAGACAGGAGATGTTATTAAATACGTAGTAAGTTTTGTTTGTGTGCATGTCTGAAAGTTGTATACATGACTCCCAGTTTTACTATATTATTTTACTTGATAATTACTAAAACACCCCTTCACCTCTGAATAAATATCCCCTTTCTTGACGGAGAGAAATTGTTTAAAATCATTCGAAATTATTTAAATATCACTCTTGCCATAACAAAATTTAGTATAAAAATTAAAATTCAATTAAAATTCAATTTTAATGTTAGATTTTGTATGATATATTAATTTCATTTGATTTATTGCAATACTGTCGTAGTTGTATGCCTTTTAAAGAAAAAAATCTCGATGTAGGCCTATTGGTTAATTCTTACTTGCACATAATAAATCATGCACAATTCAGCTCTTGGCTGCCATGTTTGATTTTAAATAAAACCTTTATTGAATTGGTGAATTGAATTGAATTGATCTACTCAAATTCTGTGCAAATGGCGTAATCTACAGAACCAAATCAGTAATCCTAAACGGCGTGACATGTGTGAGAACAGGCGATTGCCGGCGAATGGTGCTGAAAGGGCCGCAACCGTTGTAGAGACCGTCGATATTTCGCGGTTCCTTACCGCCCCCAGCCCGCCCCCCTCGCCCAGGATTTTCACATGAAAAGTAAAGGCCCGAATGGCCTATCTAGAAGTTAGCGAACCAACGGATTTTCCATTTTTGCGATTTACGCGGTAACGGAAAATCACTGTGTTCCTTAACGCTTTTTTCCCAAAAAAAACACGTCGACGACGCCCGAGTGCTGGAAAAGGACCCTTTATCGACCTTTTTTCTGGACCGCGGATGCGTAGTCAGTCCCGGCCTTAAATATTCCCCGGGTCCCTCCAGCTCCCTCGGCCGCCCCAGCGAGCACCCCATGAGCTGTGGTCCATCGTAAATGGTAGATCATGTTGAAACGGATCACATCCATACTTTTGGCAATTAACTGACAATTTTGACTATAAATGAGTACCGGGGGATGATAATGAACCCAAATCCCCATCCCCCCCCACCCCCCCCCCCCGCCACGTGGACGGGCCTATACACATTAGGCAGTCAAAAGGAGTGGACAAACTCAAAATGCGACGAACGCATGTACAACGTGCGCACTCAGCGTTGCGTGCAACCGAGTTCCGAAATTCCATTCTTGGAATCGTGATGGATTGATCGCATTTGGTACATGCAACTCAGTAGCATTAGCCAAGTCGTGTGTAAGTCAAAATCCTGATTGTTTCATCGTATAAGTACAGATGACTTTGTTTTTTGCAGTAATGTGCAGGTTACCACACGGATTTGTACGCACGGGACTGAGCTAAGTGAAGAAGGTTGAATGCTGACATTTCCTTAGTCCCACGTGTACTTGTCAGTGTAGTGTGAATTTTTATACTTATAGATCTACTTATGGAATATGGATATTTATGGATGGTTCTGAACTCAGGCTTAAGCCTCTGTGTTCAGTTACAAATTCTGTCATCGCTTTTTTTTAGGCTGGCAAGATCGTGACCTGGTGGGGCTGCATCAATGTGATATTTCTGGTTCAGTCCACAATCAATGGCACAAGTCTATTTTCAAATTTATTTTTTTTTAGTTGATATGAGAGGTTGTATTTGTGGACGGGCTGAGTACCTGGACATTGCGCGTAAGAACGGCGCTTCACGCGTTGTGGAAATATCGCGCGGACACAGCAACTATTTTTCTTCCCATACTCCATACATCTACATCTTGATTTTGAATGAAAATAGTCTACTGAAATTGGTCATTTGAAAATAACATTTTTTTAGCAACATATCCAGCAAAAATTGTGAAAATCAGGTGTTCAGATACTCAACTCCCCACCCTACTATGCAGCGGAAGAGTGCCCCCCCCCCACTTGCTCAAATTTGTCACATTTATTGTACAAATGTTGCGATGTCGCAGCGATTTTTGAGAAATGCGCCATGCTTACATGTAGCACCTGTGCTAAGCGGAAAGGGTGAAAAGAAAACACACCTAAATCAATGAAAATCCAGTGAAATTTGACACGGTTTTTACGTACCGTATCGTAACACATGCTCTATCACCAGTATAGGTTGAGAAAGAAAAGGCGGTTAGCCAATCAGCAACCAGAATTCTCTGCCTGCACTCGCGATGCAGTACCGGCGCTATCAATCGACCCGCACGCAGTGCACAACACGCATCGGAGTACTGCTGGGATCGTGCCTGGTGCGGCCGTCCACGTGAGCGCTGGTTTGCCGCTGTGCGTGCGGAGCGCGCATATGGCGCGCAACATACATAGAGTTTGCACATAGTGTCGATTGACGGGCATACCCGGTCGATTCTTGTGCACAAAAATATGTATCGTGATCGAGCTTCATTTGATACTTTATTCCAATTTCGAAACTTTATTTCCAGATTGGTGAAAGGCAAGTATAGTGGGGTGACCCGCACTTTGCCATAGTTAATGTTTTTGTAATTTTTGTACTCAGTACGTCATTCAAATTTTATGACATTTTACTCACATAAAGAGAAAATGCTGAAGATTCCAATAGAATAACAAGTTCAGTGATCGATATGATTGTTTCCTAGCTATCGTCGTCAAATGCGAATGATGTCATTTTAGTTGTGCGTTGGCATCTAGGCCCCGCACCTCGCCAGCCCACTCCTCCATAGACAATGCACGTTGAGAACGCGCGCCGAGGTTGCACTGATCTCTATGCAAAAACATCAACGCATAGCTGTAACATGCGTTTCTGATTATTTTATGATTTTTCGATCCAAAATTCCCTGTTTTGTTTGATTTTGCGTGGTTTTGGAATACAGTGACATGTGTTAAGCATATTGCACACAGCCCAACGCTATTTTTTCTTCAGTGCGCTTCTATTCCATTTTTCGCAGGTGGCGGTATTAAGGCCCCTGGCGAGGTGTGGGTACCCGACTATATATTATTTACCTTTGTGTATTACTTTATCAATGTGAACAGAAAGAAAGATATTACTGCAAAAGTGCTAAAGTGGTCGAATCATGGGTACTTTACTCTATACATGTAGGTGCTGGTCCAAACACAGATCATCTTTGATAACCAACCGGCAGGATTGTTTTCATTTTACGTTTAACTTCATTCTAGATGTACTATAATGAATGAAAAGAAGTTCTGCACACAGAAAAAATGTGAAAGTTCATCATATCAGTCATAAGTTCAGTTTCCTTGGAATTGGCAATGCAAATTGAGTGCACTAGTGCCATCCATGATTATCATCATCATAATAACATCAGGTTTCAAAACGGGTCAGTGGGAAGATGGACAAGTCCTAAAAAAAGATGGTGAACTGGGGGTAGATCATTCTGTTCTCAAGCCCTGTAACTGTCGTCTAAGGCTAAGCCTTGCAGGGTGAGGTGAAAAAAAGGCCTCATATACGAGCACAATCTCAGTACATGTAGGTCTATGTGAGGACACAATTTGTCTTCATTTATGAGGACATCTTCATTTTTTACGACAATCCTTGTTTACAGACCAGTGCCCCTACTGAAGTACCTAAATCTAGCTTCCTTTTTGTACTGTAAGTTGTGTAACGTTAGATTTAACCTGTCTGGACTCTCGGAAGCACTAGAAATGTGTTGCGAGATGGCTTATCTTGAAAGGGAGTGGTGAGGAGCAGAGCAGTGTACTGACACTCACGCGTACATTCGAGACAAGCCCCCACCTCCCCCCCCCCAGTTGTCTCGAAAGGGTGCATTAACCAAACATACCCCCTGAATACACTTTCGAAATAACCGAGGGGGGGGGGGCTGTGGGCTTGTCTCGAATGTACACATCAGGTAGTCTTGAACACAAGCCTTTTCAATAACTGAAGCAATTTGCTAAAATTGTATTTTTTTTTCTAATCCAACTTAAGACCAAAAAATTGTTGTATTTGTTTCTAATCAATTGCTAAAGAGTACATTTTCCAATAGTGTGTGCCCTGTGCAATTCATCCTTCAGGCTGCCAAGATGGGCTATGTGTATGTATACCATAAATTTATAAAATAATTGAGTGGTACTCTGTGTTTTTTTTTTTTTTCATTTACAGACCAATAGAACAAGTTGTGTCTTAGGACTGTTGAATGGACACAAGGATCGTGTTAACTGCGTGCATTGGATCGAAGCCGACTGTCATCTCCACAGCAATGAGGGCAAAGAAGACCCCCAGACAAACCTAGAATTGGTGTCAGGAGCAAGTGATGGTAGCATTATTGTTTGGCAAGGAACCCTAGACAAGGTATCAGTGAAGTTGGAAGCATTTTAAACTAGAATTGCCCAAAAATTTCTCCAAGTGCTATTTTGTATCATTCCAGTTATTTTGAAATCCAATAACTGGTACATAAAAGCCCATAACTGTCAGATAACCCTTGCGGTTACCAGAAAAATGTAACAAAGTCATTACAAAATTTTCAATATGGGACTACACTGCTGTCAACCCCCACCCCCACTAAAATGAGGAACAAAATAAATGGCCACTACTCGATACGTTTATTCATTAAATTGTAGTTCAATATGTACTTATCTTTGCAAGCACAATGTTCCCTTAAATTTCCCTATTTTGTTTGATCACGATCATAAGAAATTGATGGCTTGTTGTACACAGAAGAGAAGTGAAGTAGGAAAGGCAATTTAGTAACAGAACAATAGCACTTAAGGAATTAAACATTGTGCATGCAAAGATAAGAGTATATTGAGCTGCATTTTAATGAATAAATGTCATATTGTGGCCACTTATAGTTGCATTTTCTCCCTCATGTTACCTGACAACAGTGTATAGTCCCATGTATTAGGTTTTTGTTCGGTTATCTGAAACCAAAAAATTCTAATCTGTTTTGTCTCTGCTGGTCGCTTACCGGATGGATATTCACTTGCCAACAGCACCAGTTTCTATTTACAGAGAATACACAGTACTGGTTGAGTACATGCAAAACAACATCATTTTAATCAGCTACTTTCAAACCTTCTGTGAACAGATGGTATTCTGAAAATGTCACTATAGTACAGGAGAGAGTAGTTAAAAACAACAGAACACTTCGTTTTTGACAAATCTGCTACACAAATCCCCACTGCTGACAAAGTACTAACACAGAAATCATATGTGGGACTATGTCAATAATGTTGACGTACACACTTTAGCAATGGAATGGACACATCGTATGGAAAACTTCACCTGTTGGAACTGCCAATCCCTCATCTTTTTATTGCATATGAAGTGAATTAGTACCACATTGTAATGCAAATGTGATATACTTTCACCTGAAAACCAATGAAATGTGGAATTTTGGTGAAAGATTTTCCATCATCAACCAGTACTGTGTATTCTCTTTAAATTGTCAAGTTCTGCTTTCATCTGCTTTATAGATATGTATATCTGTTGTTATGTTTTTGTGCCTCTGTACCGAAGGTGCCGGAACATAAAAAGAGAGAAAGTATTCTGGAATTGTGTTGGAAGTGCAGAGGCATACCCATCAACGGCGTGTAGTGGAACTGCTCTATTTTCCTTTGTCTGGATACCTTTTTGTTTTGAAAAAAAGATGTGAAGTAAAATTATACGCTACCTTTATATTGAGTTGGAAAATAGGTCAACCTTTATGCTGCCCTCAGCTCACAAAAGGAAATAACTCTGATTTTTATCAAATGCAACTTTTTTGTTGGATTTCTAATTTTTTTGGCACGCTCTACATGATGGTGAAGAAATTAAGTCATACGACCCCTGATTTCCGAGATATGGACATATCAAAAGGAAGCAACTCTACAGATTTGGTCAGAAAGAAAAACATATTTTCTTCATTTACTAAGAAACTCATTTCACAGAGTTACTTCCTTTTGTGAGCTGACGGCAGAATGGTGTCATTGACTTTTGATATGACATTTTGGATTGTGAGATTCATGTCAAATTGCACCACTTCGTGAAAACGCCAATTCAGCAAAACCGACCACTAATAATTTCCCAGCTATAACATACCAACTTGTCCTTTTACAGATGAAGCAGTCTGCTGCCCTCACTGGCCATCAATCATCAGTGACAGCCGTGGATGCGTTGCACACCTTCTCCCGATCTAGCCCCAACTCACAGAGAGAATGGAAGACGTTGATTGCGAGTGCCTCGGCTGATTCCACTGTGCGGATTTGGATCAGGAATGGAGAAGGGGCGGTGTTTGTGGAGGGGCAGATCATTTCATTTGGATCCGGTTTCGCACTGGACGTTGCTCTAGGGATCCTGAGTGATTGTGATGGTGTGTATTGTTTTATCCCCTCGACGAAGTCAGAGAGGGATATAGTAACACCTCCGTCCGTCCGTCCGTCCGTCTGTAACACTGGTTTCCGTTCGACAAGTTTAGTATACAAATAACGCATGGCCCAGCGTTCATTCGTGTAAATGCAGTGCACGCGAGGTGTCTTTAGATCGGTGCCGCCTCAGTGCACGAGCCGCTAGGCGAGTGCACTGTGCGCACCATCTAAAGACACCGAGTGTGCACTGCATTTACATTGATGCACAACAGGGCAAGTGCGTTATTTGTTTTATGAAATAGCGGCACGAGTTTTGATAAACCAATTTAAAAACAAACGGCAGACTAGATCTACAGTTTTTCTTACTATGTCCATGAGATTTCACATATTGAGTATTCCTATTACGTCTAAATTTACTCACAAATATACGACCGCGAACAACATTTTGTGTTCCCTTTCGGCGGCTTTCGCGCGAGGTACGCATCTTGCGATATCACGAGATCACGAGCGTGCAATGTCAATTTTTTTGCGCGACATCTGCACTCCCGTGCAGTGCGCGAAAAAAAATTGAATGCCACGTGACGTGTTTTGACCAATTACCATGCTTGAAATAATCTAGCTATTTTATAATAGTGACTGACGGATTTTCACGAGATATGGTATGTAGGTACATGATATCAAAGTACAACCCAAGTTCAATTTTTGGGGGTGTAGCTCAAAGGTCAAAGGTCATAGCTTACTAAACTTGACAATAGTTGTATAACTGATTTCCGCTCAGTAAGTGCAGTAATTTTCAACAGATTTTTATAAGATTTGGTATGAAGGTACATAATATCAAAATACTTCCCAAGTATGATTTTGGTGTACGTGTACATGTATGACAAGGTTCAAAATCTTACCACCATTTGACTGACAAAAGTGTGAAAAAAATATTTAAGGGGGAAAATTACGTGTTAAAAAATGAATTTAGGTCTTTTCTAGTGTAAAAATAAATGTATTTTCAGTTTTTGAAACCTAGAACCCTGTATCTTTCATACTTATTGAGGAAAAATCAGATTATGGCCATTTTTGGCCAAAAAGGCCATTTTGGGGTGACAAAATTTTTCACCAGCAACTTTGAAATGGTTGTAGTATTCACAAAATAGGATTAATCTCACCTTTTTTGTTTATTTTCATTAGTTCCTAGCACATTCTTTCCAGTGAGACTGTATTTGCTGTAATTTACTACATACTTTACATGTGGTAACCCAAAGAAATTACCCTTTGCCGTGACAAATGATACCCCCAAAAAGCCCATTTTCAGAGTGATGCGCCTTTTGAACCACTATAACATCTGATACGAAGGGGCCAAAAGGCTGAATTTCCCCTCGTTTTATGCAGAATTTAATTAGCTTTGAGCTTATTAGGATTTGATTTTACTTATAAATTAAAAACTGGAGAAAAATGCAAAAATGCTACCCCCACCCCAAAGTGTGAAAAAAATCGGGCCATTTGTTAAAAAAATTATTTTAGGAAAACCAATCATGCCACAGGCCTGAAAATTTAATCAATTATGCTCAATATACTTCCCCATAAGTGATTAGATTTCTGATACAGCAGCCCTCATACTTTTTTCAACATAATTTTTTTAACAATTTCAATTTACTGATTTTGGACCCAAATATCAAAAACACACCCTGTACAATCTACTAAAACTACCCACCTGTTCTTATGAATACATTTGGAATGCCAAAAATGCAATATGCATACATTAGTTGTTGCTATGTCTGGCAAGCCTCCAGCCAGCTGTCAGGTTGCTAAGAGCAACCTTTGTCAGACAGAATGGTATGCATAATATGTGTATTTACTATGAAACTGGTCTAAAGGCAACATGTGCCCTAGTCTGGCTTCCAGACATTTACATGTACATGTACATTAACCTGTCTCTGTATATGATAAGGAAACTACTATCTTCGGTCACTGCTTTGAATAATACAAGCGTTTTGATTAAAGGCAAAGTAAGTATGTCCGGGGGTAAAACAGTCAGAGAGTGAGTGTACTATGGAGGTCAAAAAAGTTGCATGGTCTAGAACGGAGACTACGTATGCCCATTAGCTTCACTGCAACATACCCAAACAAAAAAATTATGACATATCTAAAAAATGAAAGCATATTTTGCATTTCTGACTTCAGAAATGAATTCAGCACAAAATTTCAGTCTAGAAAACATATCTTTCATTATGAACACATAAAGTTCATAGTTTTGGTATTTGGCAGTCAAATGGTGGTAAAATCTTGAACCTTGTTGTATGTAGGTTAATGAAGGTGAATAGTAATAAAATACAGTCAAAGCATAATTTTGAAGTATCAAGATGCAAAGTTTGCAGTTCATTTAATATGCGTATATAGGCTGTTTCTACCCAGCGAGGGGATGCTACGCTTTGCGTTGTCCTTGTCGCACTTGGAATTTAACATTTCTTGAATTTCACTGTTAGCCCATGAGGATAGTTGTGGAAGTTATTACTTCTCAGGTGTAGTGCTGTATTCAAACAGTTATCTGACTGTTAACTGAACTCCAAAACACAAAACTGGTTACAAATATTTTGGTTGTTGGTAACCGGACAAAGAGCTTATTACATGGAACTAAATTGTCAATGAAAAATCATCTAAAATAAGGGGCAAAGTGCAGCTTTTCTGGAATTGCAGCTCAAACCATTTCTATGCACTTCTCTTTGCGCACACAATGTTTAATTCTATAAATTAAGCCATTTACAAAATACAAGTTGCCCTTTTTTGATGAGGGTGATTGTGATCGCAATGCTGAGGTGTTGATTGCACTGTCACCAAAAATGACAAGTGGCAATCCTGTGATTCAAGTCTGTCATTTTCTACGAAAGAATGGCAAGGGCTGAAGGGAAAATCAGTAGCTACATGTAATTATTGAATTTTTAATTGAAAGTATACATTGTTAATGCAAAGAGGGGTGTACAGAAAAAGATTGAGTTGTAATTTTAACCCGTTGCCTCCGAGATTCTGAAAATCCCATAGAGTTAACACAGGGCAGATCCGGTTCCCGTAGCCAACGGGTTCAAGTCACAGGCTAACATTGACCACAGTTTAAAAAAACTGTGAGCTACATATTCTTCCATGCTCTAAGTGTCTTTAGTAAGGTCTAAAAATGAAGCCCTGAAAAAATTGTACTTCAAAGTGATGATTTAGTGCTTTAAACAAATGAATATCAACAAGCACTCAAGTTGACCAGATTCACCTGCCCATTTCCTCCCATAGACTTACTGTGTGAGTGTGTGTAGATCTGACTAATTTATAGTCGGATGGAGTACTAATTGCTTATTCATGCATACCATGCCAGTGGCTGCATAACTTTCCTAACTTTCATATTCTACGGTGTTTAATTTTCCATTTGAACAGTGAACACTGCTATGTAGCTCACATATCACAGTTTGACAATTTTTGAAATTGAAGCTCCACAATGTTAGCCAGTGGCTTTATGGGCAAATAGA
This sequence comes from Eucidaris tribuloides, assembly GCA_001188425.1. Classification (NCBI taxonomy): domain Eukaryota; kingdom Metazoa; phylum Echinodermata; class Echinoidea; order Cidaroida; family Cidaridae; genus Eucidaris; species Eucidaris tribuloides. The sequence goes on along the minus strand of JZLH01S0458634.1, from coordinate 29,264 downwards.
ATTATTGCCATTTTCTCTGCATTTTTGCCTTATTTTGGTGGATTTTTTAAAATGAATCAATTAAAAGGGTTTTATTAAAGGCAGGGGATCTCTTTTGCATGCCTAAAAATTAACATTGTGTAAATACAATGGCATTTAGAAGAAAATGCCATCTGGGAACCTTTAGCAAAATATAGGAGCTAGAAACTCAGTTTTAGTGGAATTATAGTGACCGTTAGACACAGATTTGAATTTTTTTCTCTTGAGAAAAAAATTCCTACCATAGAACGTACACTAAACGGCCATTGTTTTTCTTTTGCATTTTTCTACGGGGATGTTTGCAAATGAGATCCACTGCCTTTAATGAAAATATACAAAAAAAGTTGATTAATAAATGAATGAATTCCTGTACCTCTGCTGATTTGCAAGAGGCACCCAAAATCTGAAACCCGAGGTGCATAAAATGTATTTTCCTCTGTTTATTTAGTTCATGTTCTAGCTGTAGGTGGAGATGACTGTAAGATACACCTCTACATCCATCAGGATGGCACATTCAGCAAAGTTCAGAGTATGGCTGGCCACGAAGACTGGATACGTGGAATGGAATTTGCAAGAGATGGTAATGCATTCATGAAACCAGGGGGCGTATTCTGAAATCTGTTGTAGAACACAATCCTGTTATGAAACAAAATTTACAACATTTTTGTATTCTAAAATCTTTTGTTGGTCAAAACTGTTGTTGCAAAATTAAATTTAAAACAATTTGGAAATTTTGATCCTATGACAATATTTACATTTGATCTACAGCAGATTCTGACATATAAGTTACTTGATTTGAAAATCTCTAGGAAGGCTAGTTTTTTGTAATAGTCTTTGTTATGAAAAAGTTATGAAAAAACTATAAAACTATGATGAAAAACTCCACGTTCCGGTCAGAATGCTCTGGCCGTCGTCAGGAGAATGAGAGAAGAGCGAGAAAACCCTGGTATATTGCATATACCAGGGCTTTTGCATACCAGGGTTTTTTGCATACCCTGGCTTTTGCATACCAGGGTTTTCTCGCTCTTCCCTCATTCTCCTGACGATGGCCAGAGAATTCTGACCGGAACGTGGAGTTTCCCAACGTACATGGTTGTACCGAAAGCCTCTCATCGAATTGTGAATTTCGCCATGCAAACAATTAAGTCTTACCGTATTTGCCGGTGTATAAACCGCATTTATTTTCCGTCGGAAAAATCGGAAAATAGGGGGTGCGGTTTATACACGGGTACAAGCAAATGTCTGTTTAAATGCCCAACATAATTTACAGTAATTATCATAGTTTAAAGATTGTGTCAGGGATGTGCAAGTCCATTACTTCCCTTCATTATCAATACCAAACGGTATTTTAGTACTTACAAATGGTGTGTTGAAAGTCTGAGATCCATACGTCATGAATTTGTTGTTTTATGAGAAAAACTAATAACGACATGTTACCAGAATGTTGTTCTTTCTGTGAGTTTCAATTTTGCTAAAACTGCGAATCGCGGTTACTGTGCACCAGAGCAAGACCAGCGCAGCCCTCTGATTGGTTAACGGCTATCCCCTGCGTGACCTTTGGCTAACGGCTGATCGGACCATTTTGGAACGGCACATGCACGTTTGACGTTGCGGATTTTTTTAAATTTGCTTCCCAGCAATTTGAAAAAGGATGAAGTTTAACCGTCCAGATTTTCACCAAAACTCAATATTTTACCCCAAGTCTCTATGAGAGGTGTTAATTTATATTAATCTTCACATTGGATATGATTTCAGCTGATTTCATTCATATAGATGTTTTTTGACGTGCAAATCAATGACACAATCTTTAACATGGCAATAGCTTCCCTAATCATTCTTGCTATTAAAACTAATGAAAACGGAGTATTTTGTTTGTCACAGTTCTTATAAAATTCAGCTTTTAATGCCGCATGCACCCGTGATGCGTCTCCACTCTTATGCGGTGCAGCCCAAAAATGAAAAGTAGGGGTTTGTTTTTGACCGACGGACATGAATACGTTCGTTTTTTACTCGTCAGACATGAATCCCGCTAATATTTAGTTCCGTATTATGGTCAAAACGATGGTCGGGGGTTCGTTTTTTACCCATCAGACATGAATCCCTCTAATATTTAGTTCCGTATTATGGTCAAAACGATGGTCGGGGTTCGTTTTTTACCCGTCAGACATGAATCCCGCTAATATTTAGTTCCGTATTATGGTCAAAACGATGGTCGGGGGTTTGTTTCTCACCCGTCAGACATGAATCCCGCTCGTATTATGTTCTGTATAATGGTCAAAACGATCGTCTGGGATTCGTTTCTTAAACGTCAGACATGAATCTCGCTAATATTTAGTTCCATATAATGGTCAAAACGATGGTCGGGGGTTCATATTACTCGTCAGACATGAATCCCGCTAATATTTAGTTCCGTATTATGGTCAAAACGATGGTCGGGGGCTCGTTTCTCACCCGTCAGACATGAATCCCGCTGATATTAAGTTCCGTATAATGGTCAAAACAATGGTAAGGGGTTTGTTTCGGGTGAGAAACGAACCCCCGACCACCGTTTTGACCATTATACGGAACTAAATATTAGCAGGATTCATGTCTGGCGGGGAAAGTTCAAAACGAGGTCGGGGATTCGTTTCTACCCGTCAGACATGATCCCGCTAATATTTAGTTCCGTAAAATGGTCAAAACGATGGTCGGGGTGCGTATTTTCCCCGCGCAGACATGAATCCGCTGAATATTTCAGTTCCGTATAAGTCAAAACGGTGTCGGGGTTCGTTTCTCACAGCCGAAACAAACCCTTACCATTGTTTGAGCGCATTATAACGGACTAATACACGCGGATTCATGTCTGACGGGTGAGAAACGAGCGCCGCCGACCACGTTTTGACCATAATAACGGAACTAAATATTAGCGGGATTCATGTCTGGACGAGTAATATGAACCCCGCGACCATCGTTTTGACCATTATATGGAACTAAATTATTACGAGATCATGATCTGACGTTTAAGAAACGAATTCCCAGACGATGCCGTTTGACCATTTATACAGAACTAATACGAGCGGGATTCAATGTCTGACAGGGTGACGAAACAACCCCCGACCATCGTTGTTGACGGCATAATACGGAACTAAACATTAGCGGGATTCAGTCTGACGGTAAAAACGAACCCCACGACCATCGTTTTGACCATTAATACGAACTAAATATTAAGGGATTCAGTCTGATGGGTAAAACGAACCCCGACCATCGTTTTGACC
>JZLH01S0458634.1:3603-20695 GCA_001188425.1 Eucidaris tribuloides | reverse complement strand
ATCCATGTTGGCAGTGACAGGTAAATGTTCATCTAGTGTTGTACCTGTTCGCACTTGTGTTATTAATTTTGTTAATTTATAAACAGTCTGAATCTCTACCACTTATTAGCCATGATTTTATTACTGCGCCCTCTACAGACATTTGCCAGCAAGGCACGGTGGCTATATCACTTGCGTTATTCCATGCGTAATGTGAGCACAGGGGCCCGTTTCATAAAACTATTCGTAAAGTCACGCATGACTTTACGAACGACTGAAGTGCATTTTGGGTGCTACACTAATCATTCTTAATCATTAAATTTAGGACAAGAACTGACAACCACGCATTCGTAAGGTCATGCGTAACTTACGAACAGCTTTTTGAAACAGGCCCCTGAAGCTGTGATTCTTGCTTGCATCATTGAACATGGCCGCAAGTCACACAGCCTTGCAGGGAGCTTCAGCTCATGGAAAATGTTTTTGGTTATGAAACAATCTTTACGTTTACAGCAATATTGAAATCATGGTTATCATTTTATTTTAATTGTGTTTTTCATTTCAAAGTCGTCGTTTATAACACAGTTAACTTCATTTCGAATAAATAATCATGTAGGAGGCTGACGCGATCTGTCTAGCTCGCATATGCACGCAATTCGATCATGCACACCATGTATACAATGCAAGGATTAGTGCAAGGATTAGTGTTGCCTGCGACCACTGTTTAACTTGTACTCGCGTTTACAATATGCATTGTTTGTCAGCAATGAATACCTGGATAATCACTGAAAATGTGTGAGTAACGACCAGGTCGGCAATTAACTGTCCGTTTGATGTTGTAAATTAAAATACAAATCACGATTCTGAGCCATTCATGTCGGCGAGGTGGGATTAGCTAGGGCCCTCTTGCTTTCATGTGCCGATCACGTATCGCGGAACCCGACGCGACACTGACAGAGAACTGTCTGTTCGCACACACATTTTTTTGAGGTCGTTCTGGTCAGGTTTTGGATTTTTTCGGAAGCAAAATGGGCGGTCGCTGGTCGCGTTAGACAGGTGGTCGCTATATACAGAGTCTTTACTACATGATTTTCGTGCGGGGGAATTTTGGGTGGTCGTTATGAACAGGAAGTCGTTATATACAGGTGGTCGTTAAGGCAGGTTTGACTGTAATAGAATCAGTAGTAGTAATAATAATAATAGTCCATTCTTATATAGCACATAATACCGATGAAATCAGTCTGTATGCACTTGGATATTATTACCCTGGTCACTGGGATACAGTTCTAATCTGCACAAAGATGTACACCATTTCCACTCCCTGGGGAGTATTCTTAGCTGAACTGCCAAGGAGGCGCATCAAGTCAGACAAACCAAGTCATTGTCACCCTACCAGGTACCCATTTATACTCCTGGGTGGAGAGCAGCAAAGCCAATAAAATGTCTTGCTGAAAGACGTTAATGCCGGACGAGCATTGGACTCGAACACGAGACCTCCAGATTATCAGGCACACCTCTTACCAATCTTGTCAAAGCATCTCTACCCTAGTAGTAGTAATACTATTACTACTACTGCTACTAATAATAGTAGTATTAACAGCTACAGCCTTAGTAGTGAAAGGTGTTTAACCCTTTAGCACCTGAACCGCGCCGAAACCGCCCTCTTTACTTCCTAGACGCCGAACCGCCTTCGCTAAAATGTGCATTTAGTATCGATTGTATTCACTGAAACGCCCAAAACCGCCCATCTTATTACTCCCTTAACCGCCCGAAACCGCCCGTAGGTAAACTGCGCTCTAGTATACATTGTATGCCCGTCTTTTGTGCACCGTTGAGGGCAATATTGCTGTACCTTCCAGGGAACCATAAGCCATTATCTACAGAGTCTTCAGTGGCTAAAGGGTTAATATATTTATCATGTATTGTTCAATCTCCCACCCAGGTTCTCATCACCATTACTCTATCAGCTTGGAATCTGTAATGGCCGGCCATGAACAGTGGATATATGCAGTCCACTGGCAGAGACCAGTCCTACTAGGTAAGGCTCAAAATGATTTTGCATAATATTGAGGATTTTATTTACAGAATATTCAGGATTGTTTTTGCAGAGTATTTGATATAATTTTTGTAGAATATTAACCTGTTTGAGACTAAGTACAAAATAGCTTGGGCTGGGCCCTATGGAAAATGTGTGTTATACCAAAATCAAGTCTCCAATGGGTTGAAGATTATTGTTGCAGAATATTGAGGATTATTTTTGCAGGATAATGAGAATTATTTCTGGAGAATATTGATGATTTTTATAGTGAGAAAAACAACAGTTAATGTCATTGTGCCCCGTGTTACGAGGTCAGTGGAATGGGGAGCTACTTCCACCACTGTTATCATTAAAAAATTTCAGCAATTTTGATGTTGTTTTCTGATATGTGGCATGACCATGCCATTTGTCGTGAAATATTAATAAAAAAATCTGTCCGAACCAACGAAACTGTACTTGGTTTTAAACTTTGCTTTGTGGGAGAATCTTGTGATAGCCCCCCCCCCCCCCAACAAATTTTATGATCATTCCTTTGTGCAATTTTTTTGTACAGGGCCGATAGTTGACCTTTGACTTTCAACAGGGTTTGTATAGGTCAGGGAATTTGAAAATACTTTTTCCAGAAGCAAAAAGTCAGGGAAAGTCAGGGAATTCATCAATTTCTTCTGGAAAATCATGGAAAATCATTTATTCATGACATATTAAAAATGACCCTTGATTGGGAGCTCGCTGGCATTGCCACGATGTATTTTTACAAGCTTTAAATATGTCAAAATGGTCATGGTATTTAGAGATTTCTGCTCTGGAAAGTCATGGAAATGTCAGGGAATTTTGAAAATGTGTATGTGTGCGAAACTGCGAACCCTGTTTCAAGTCTCGTGCAACTTTTGAGACTCGCTCTCAAATCTCTTTGGCATGATCTCTCTCAACAGGAGATGGTACGTGGCACCAGCCGATGTGTCTCCTGTCGGCCTCTATGGACAAGACCATGATTCTCTGGAGATTTAACGAGACCACAGGGGTCTGGATGGATGAGGTAAGTTCTTACAGCACCTTATAAAGTGTGCTCAGATTTAGCGAAGTCTTTTATTCATCAATCCTACATTTTGAGGTATTAAACTACAGATCTGTTGCAGCTTGAAGTGAATATCATTCATTGTTTGTCGTCATCTTCTTCTTCTTCTTCTTCTTCTTCTTCTTCTTCTTCTTCTTTCTTCTTCGTTCTTCTTCTTCCTCGTCTTTCATCATTCTCTTATTTCCTTTCCTCCTTCTTCTTACTCTTCCTCTTTAGTTTTCTTCTTGATTAACTCATTGGAGACTTAGTACGAGTTCACTCGTGTTGGGGTTTATGGAAAACGCGTGTTATAGGGAAATCAAATTGTCTCCAACGGGTTAACAAAATTCAAGAATGTTAAATGTAATGGAGGTTTTAGAATAGTACCATTTTTATTCAGGTAAAGAGAGATTAAACTACATTGTTCAGAATTTGGAACTCGTACATCACAGTATTTTAAAAATAAACAAACTATTCACACTTGGAATGGGCAGTTTGCTCAAATGTAATATATATTAACCCTTAACGTGCCGAAGTCGCAAATATGCACCACATGAAACATGCAATCTCCACACTCCACAGAGGTGTAATTTCCGTAGCATGTTAAGGGTTAAGGCAATTTTGAATTTGAAAAATGGCAGGCATTAACTGTAATCAATTCAAATTAAAAAAATCTAATTTTTCTACTCCAGAGCTTTATGAAAGATGGAGATGTGAAGGAGTTCCTTTCCAAACGGCTCTAACTGCATTCTCCTCCAAAAATGAGCTATTAACATAATTGTACATCAGCCACTGATTTATCAAGCTGTAGAATAAAGTTTGAAGACAAATTACACAAGAAAGTACAAAATACTGTGTATTTTATTTTTATCTTTAAATCAGGCATGTGTACTAACTTGGACAAAGAAATTCATTGTCCTCTAAAATCACTCATAAAGTGGATTTAGCACCTTTTGGAAAGGAACATGATTTTGGAAAATCATGATTGGAAAAAATCTCTTCAACACAATTTTAATTTCACAATTTTTATGTCCAATCGTGATAATAGTTACTCTTACATGCATAAAGATACTGTATACACCATATATTTCACATAGTTTCGTAATTTTGCTCCAAGATGGGAAATTCACAAGGGTTTGCTTTTGTAATTTCATTGCATTAGCATTGAATTAGTACAGGTATACCAGGTAGTAGACATTTTCTATGTCTGCTTGGTGGTGAAATTCACAAAAATAAACCACCATGAAATATTTAGTGTATACAGTACCATAGTTGGAGTCATTGGCAATTGCAAGCTTGTTTGCAATCATATTTTGGGTGCCTTGTGAATACAGTCAGATAACTGCCATGATTTTCTTCTTTTCCAGGTGCGTGTGGGTGAGGTTGGCGGTAACACGCTGGGCCTGTATGGATGTCAGTTTAGTCCCGACGGAAACACGATATTGGCCCATGGCTACCAGGGGGCATTTCATGTCTGGTCCCGGCAATCTGAGGCAGTGGAATCACAAGTAGGTAGCAGGCGACTCTTTGCTGAAAATGTGCACTCTTTTTTAACAGTTTGTTTAACTGGCAATGTGTTGCTGGTGCAATTTGTGCCGCAAATGATTTTAAGTTATTTTTAGCTTTTGGTAGATTAATTTGCAATATGTAAATAATTGATTTTTATTTGCACTTTGCTCAAACATGTACAATGAAACCTGTCTATAGTGGCCACCCAAGGGAAAAAAAAGTGGCCTTTATACACAGGTGGCTGCTCTAGACAGGTTCTTTAACACATAATTTGTCTCCAGGGGAATCATTTTAAAGTGGCCACTATAGACAGGTTGGCTGCTATAGAGAGGTGGCCACTAAGACAGGTTTAACTGTATGTCAAAGGTAATTTCAGATAAATAATTTTTCAGCTTTTGATGCACTTCGGTTACATTGAAATGAACTGGTGTTATGGGAGTTGCAATAAACCAGTACTGAATTGATTTGAATTGAATGAACTTGAATTGAGCTGAAGTGAATTCAATTCAGTTGCTCCTCATATGTACCAAAAATAAGCATACTGAGTTATTTTGTTCACTAAGTCCAGTTCATCTTCTTTATTCCTATCAAAAGACAGGTAATGTGTGGTCACCTAGTGTCGCTATCAGCGGACACTTTGCAGGAGTCCAGGACCTAGCCTGGGAGCCCCAAGGCCAGTTCCTGTTGAGCGTAGGCCTGGACCAGACCACCCGACTACATGCTCCATGGAGACAAGAAGGGAAACAGGTATGGAATACCAGTAGTCATTTCTATGTAGTTAAAGATTGTGTCCATGATGTGCTCATCCCGAAATGAACTTTTTAACCAAATAAGCGGAAATAATTTAAAATGTAAAGATTCACATACATGTAAATGTATACCTCTCATAAAGCCTTTGTGAAAGTAAAAGCTGATAAAATTCAAACAGAATGCACAGACGTAAGGGTGCTTAAAGCCACAGGCTAACATTGACCAGAGTTTAAAAAACTGTGAGCTACATAATCCTCTATGCTCCAAGTGTCTTTGATAAGGTCTAAATGTGAAACCCTGAAAAAATTGTAATTCAAAATGATGATTTAGACTAAGTGAAAATCTACAAGCACTCACATTGACTGGATTCACCTGCCCATTTCCTCCCATAGACTTACTCTGTGCAGATCTAGGCTATTTTACTCTCTACCGGAGTGCAAATTGTTTACTCGGGCATATCTAGCCAGCGGCAGCATAACTTTCTAAACTTTTGTATTCTGGGGTGTTTATTTGTCCATTTCAACACTATTATGTAGCTCACATATCACAGATTGAACATTTTTTTTAATTGAAGCTCCACAATGTTAGCCTGTGGTTTTAATGAATTTTAATTTCATACAACTATTGAACTAGTTTGACTGCCAGACCTGATGCACGTCTCATCTAGTGAAACTGAATGCTCACACCAGTGTAGTTGGTCACTTATCATGCAATCTCTGCTACGGTTGAACTGTACCATTTTCAAAATTAGTGAAATCTACACCCTTGTTCTGAAACCTAGACTTCTGTCATGAAATACAACTTAAGCAATGGCTAAAATTCAATTTTTTTGTCATATTTACTTTAGAAACTTTACAACATATATATCAACAATTTTGAACATTGTATTTTTGTTTACCTTTCTTGTGTGACGTCGTGTGAGCATTGTTCTACAGTGATACAAGATGATAAACAATTCGCCTTTACCTTTACCTTTGGTTTGATCAAATGCTGTTTGGTGTACAAATCAAAAACACAGCATTTAAAGACACTATTTAACATTGTGAAAGCACCATTTTAAAAGACTGTCAAACTTTCATATCTGACCTATATGATAGTTTTTTAATCGACAAGTAAGCATCCTACAATACAAATCTTTAGACAGTTACAAAAATTCTATAACACAGCAGTCTATTAGGGAAAAGGAGAGTGGTCACTCATGGACTTTCACTTTTTCAAAGCACTTACTGACCGTTATGAACTGCAATTTTGTCAGAGATTCATCTTTAGACCTTATCAGAGAAACTAGTAGCATGCAGGATCATGTAGCTCAGATATTTTGAAAAGGAAATATTGTTAAACGTTACCTCTAATTCCCATGATGTAGTTCACTTGTACAGCTCGTTTTACCCAATGTTAATTTTTAGACATGTAAAATGAATTCACTAATTGTAACTCCTGTCATGTTATCTTCAGACCACTTGGCACGAGATAGCGCGGCCCCAGGTCCATGGATATGACATGCAGTGCCTTGCCATGATTGGCCGATTTTCTTTCGTCTCAGCTGCCGATGAAAAGGTGAGAGAAAATGTCATCCCAATCAGTCCTTGATATATTTGACAATATCTCGGGTTGGGGTCTATAGAGAATTTATGTTATCAAAATCAAATCATCTCCAATAGGTCAATACATGGTTGAGAGTGTGTTAGTACAGATCCAGCAACACCAATGATATTAACCCCGTGGGGACGATGGGCTTGTACAGAAGCCCAGCACATGGCACATTCAGAGACAACTGGCTGCCACAAATCCCAGAAAATAAGCTAACTTTATACTTTGTAATTAAGATTATATTGCCTACAAATTGCTCTATCACATTAAACATTATCATGACCTGTATAGATGAATAAAATTGTTATTTGGTAAAAGTTGTACTGGGCTTCTGTACAAGCCCATCGTCCCCAAAGGGTCAATGTGGTGCTAGAATGCACAAGACAGTATGATGGGTACATTATTGTATTACGTAAAGTTCAAAACCATATTCTTCTTCTAATTGCACACAAGTTGATGCATACCACATGTGTGAATGATTTGCTGGATGTCCATCTTGATCAAGAGTGGATTAATATACAAATAACGCATGGCCCAGCGTGCATTCGTGTAAATGCAGTGCACGCGAGGTTTCTTTAGATCGGTGCCGCCTCAGCGCATGAGCCGCTAGGCAAGTGTGCAGTGCGCACCATGTAAAGACACCGAGTGTGCACTGCATTTACATTGATGCACAACAGGGCAAGTGGGTTATTTGTTTTATAAAATACCGACACAAGTTTTGACGAACGAAAAATAGAAACATGGCAGACTAGATCTATACAGTTTTTCTTACTATGTCCACGAGATTTCACATTTTGCTGCAAACATGAGTAGGCCTATTACGTCTAAATCTACTCACAAATATCCGACCGTGAACAAAATTTTGTGTTCCCTTCCAGCGGCTTTCGCACGACGTCACGACGCAATGTCACGAGCGCGCAATGTCATTTTTTTTTTAGCACCATCTGCACTCCCGTGCAGTGCGCGGAAAAAGTTGAATGCCACATGACGCATTTCGACCAATTACCATGCTTGAAATATAAGATGGATATTGTAATTCATTCATTGTGCGATCAATGAACAAAGCATGCTGACAACAGGTCCGTCAGCTCACAAAGCACATAAAGAGTTGTGTTAGTGATACGTTTTACTGAATGTGAGTCAGGGATAGTATTATCATTTTTTTTTATTCCAGGTGTTGAGAGTGTTTGAAGCCCCCAACTTTCTTGAAAACCTGTTCCAGCAATATTCAGGCCTTGACACCAGCATTGCCTAGAGCAAAGGGGTGAGTTAGCCGTTCCTTTATCAGGATCACGTAAATTAGTTCTGGCTTTACCCCCCCCCCCCCCCCCCCCCCCCCCCGAGGACACTCCCCTTGCATTATAACCCCCGTGGGCAACTCCCCTTGAGGTAACTCCCCTTGAGGGACAACTTCCCCTTAGAGGATAACTCCCCTTTGAGGACAACTCCCCTTTGAGCGATAACTCCCTCGGGACAACTCCCCTCGAGACAATCCCCTTGAGGGACAACTCCTTTGAGGACAACTCCCCCTGAGCGACAAGCTCCTGTGCAGCCCGACAACTCCCTTGAGCGACAACTCCTTGAGGAAACTCCCCCTGGACGAAACTCCTGTGAGCGACAACTCCCCTTGAGGACAAACTCCCCTGAGGTATAACTCCCCTTGAGGATCAATCCCTTGAGGATAACTCCCTTGAGGACAACTCCCCGTTTGAGGATAACTTCCCCTGAGGACAACTCCTGTGAGGACAACTCCCCTGAGGGACAACTCCCCTTCGAGGACAACTCCCCTTGAGGATACTCCCCTGAGACAACTCCTGTGAGGACAACTCCCCTTGAGGACAACTCCCCTTGAGGACAACTCCCCTTGAGGATAACTCCCCTTGAGGATAACATCTCCAGGACACCTCCCCTGAGAAGTTTAACAATGTTTCCAGTTTTAAGAAAATCTGAATTATCTGCGGGGGAGCTGTCCTCGTGGGGAACTGTCTCCGGCCTCCGGGTAGTTGTCTTCAGGGGCGTGGTCCTTCTGGGAATTTGGGAGTTGTCCTCCAGGGGAGTTGTTGTGATATGCAGTTAATTGCCAAATTTACAAGATCTTCTGATGAGTAGATTTTGCTTACTCATGGGAGAAAAATACTAGGTGTGAAAAAAAAAATCAATAAAAGTTTTGACTTTTGATCAATGTTTATTTACTAAAAATTTTAACATTATTGTCTCTGACAAACAAGTTTTGCGAGGGGATTGTGAAACAGGCTCCATATGTATGTGCCTGTGTGTGTTCAAATGTTTAATTTGCTACTGCTCTCTTATTTCTTCACCAATTTTTATACTGATTGCTCAGATTGATAAAGCTAGGTGAGGGCTTCCAAACTTCTACACAGAATTGTGAAATTTATTCATTACTGTTGCAACCAGTAGCAAGTCTATGGGGGAAGGGGTTAGGGGTTTAACCCCAACCCCGCCCCCCCCCCCACACCCACCCACCCCCTTGGGCTGCCAAGCGAAAAAAAAATTATAGACAGTGTTATTGTGTTAGTAGATGTAAGGAAAACTAAAATGTATTGCAAAATATTTTAAAACATAGTGCAAATCACTACAAAACTATTCAACGTAACATAAAAATACTGTCAAACATGTGCTAGTTTAAAATTTTGGGTGCCCTTTGTTCGCAAAATAATAAATTTGCAATTTTGTGTGCATAGAGCACCAAAAAATTGTTGACATTGTTTTCAATTTTCCTGAATTGCAACTTGGTGCTCAAAGCACGCCAATTTTTTTTTGCGCAACACCCCCCCCCCCTTAGCAAAAAGCTAGATCTGCCACTGGCAACTCATTGTTCCGTTTTGTGGTGACAGGTCACAAATAGTCCTAACCAAAAAGTGTTCACTGTATTCCTCCATCACAGCAACCAGAAGGTGCGAGTGTCCCTGCCCTCGGACTGTCCAACAAAGCCGTCTACCAGGACGAGAGTTCTGTGCCACCCACAGACAGAGAAATCCAACATCCAAACGAACAGTACATGGATATCTACTTTGCACCGCTCACCTTGAACAGTAAGCTTACCAACACTTGGACCGGTTCACGTGGCAGTCAGCTTGTGATAACAATCATGATTGTAATCTCTGATTATTGTAATAGACCTGTTTACTAGGTGATTCAAATTTACAGATGATTCTTTCCTGGGGACCTAGTGACAGGGTATTCCGTTAACTTGCTGTTAAAGGCAGGGCGTCTCTTTTGCACGCCAAAAAATTTATATACCAATACACTAGAATATAGAAGAAAATACCATCTAGTAAGAACTTTTAGTGCAGTATAGGAACTAGCAGTGTTAGTGGAATTACAGTGACCATTGGACTTTGATCTGAATTATTGTCTCGTACAGACAAAAATTGCCATCATAGAACATACACTAGAGGCTAGAATGACAATTGTTTTTTTGTGCAATTTTTTAATTTCTAGGCAATCGCTGTTCCTCAGATTTCACAGACATGTCCTTCATAAATAGCCCATAAGGGCTTGAGTGACATTTTGCTGTGTTGCAGGAGAGGTACAAATGAGACTCCCTGCCTTTAATCCCATATGAAAATTACGATATAAAATTTAAATTTGAATCTTTTTTCTTGACCTCAGAGCCACCGACAGAAGAGAACCTACTCCAACACACCCTGTGGCCAGAGACCCAGAAGCTGTATGGACACGGGTACGAGGTCTTTAGTGTTGCTTGTCATCCATTGGGGAAACTGATTGCATCGGCATGTAAGGTGTGTATCGGTCATGGATCACATTTGCACATGAGACAACAACCCCCAAGACAATTACCCTGTCCCCTTCATTAAACCATATTGAGCAACTCCTGCAGTGTAGTATAACTTTTTACATATGCATGGTGGAGAAAAGTTTTGTGTAGAAAAGTTGTAGACAGAAATATAGTTACCCTTTTTAGAAATATATGTTTTATAAAAATGTTGCCACGATTTCAGAAGTTACATAAGATCTTGTAAAGTTCTTTATTACGATCAACAGATGTCCATGAACATATAGAAAATGTACATGAAGTCTGTGATAAAATGATGACTTTTGTGGAAAATATCCAATGTAAACCTACACTAGTTTTATGAGCAATTTAGAGAGGGCTATTGCTCTAATATGAAAAATGTGTAAAAAAAGTAACATTAAAGGCAGTGGATCTCATTTGCAAACATCCCTACAGACCAGGAAAAGATAACCCATGCCCTTAGGCTATTGATGAAGGGCATGTCTGTGAGATCTGGGGGTCAGTAATTATCTAGAATTTGAAAAATGCGAAAGAAAAACAATAGCCGTTTACTGTACGTTCTATGGTAGGAATTTTTTTTCTCGCGAGAAAAAAATTCAAATCTGAGTCTAACGGTCACTATAATTCCACTAAAACTGAGTTTCTAGCTCCTGTATTTTGGTAAAGGTTCCCAGATGGCATTTTCTTCTAAGTGCCATTGTATTTACACAATGTTAATTTTTAGGTATGCAAAAGAGATCCCCTACCTTTAAAGGCATTGTATAACACTGTTTCCAGTTTAAAAAATCTGAGCTACATGATTCCCCATGCTACTAGTGTCTTTGATATGGTCTAAAAATGAAGCCCTGAAAAAATTGCAGTGTAAAACAATCATTAACCCCTTGGGCTCGATGCTATACGGCACTGTTGTTCATTGAGAGACGATGCGATTTGTACGTGGTCAACTTTGAAGGGAACATAAACCCATTTTTTCTTATAAAATTCTTCACAGAATATTTATTTTTTGCCTGTATACTTGTCAAAAAAGTGTAATTATGTGGACAGATCCATTAAGCAATAGAAATCTACTGTTTATCCAGGGTTCGACCAAAATTTCTGATATATTTTCTGGGCTTCTGTAGAAGCCCGTCGTCTCTGAGTGTGCAATGTACTGGGCTTCTGTACAAGCCCGTCGTCCCCAAGGGGTTAAGTACTTTAAAAAAAGGTGAAGAATCATTGAGAGACTATTCCAGCTCTTTCTCCATAGCTGCTGTGTTGCAGAATTTCCTATCGCGCCGATATAAAATTAATGTGCCAATTTGTATCTGCACATATTTGTACTAGTGACAGCATAACTTGTCCAAACTTTTGTGTTTCTAGGGTGTTTATTTGTCCATTCAAAACACTGTCAGCATATGTCAGATAGCAAAGTTCGATCAATTTTTTAACAGGGTCTTCCCGTGTTATATAGTGTCTTTTAAGTCCTAGGGTCTTTATTGTGTTAGTGAATGGGACAAACGCATGTAAATCGCTAACACCAGCAACCCAGTTCAATTCAGCAGACAATTTTTAACTCCATCTACAACACCAACTTCCTGAAGTGCGTCATGATTTCGGGGTCAACTTGCTAATACGGATTGATTTCAAGTTTCGGATTAACGCTCGTGTTATTGTTAAGGTAACACTAACACGAACACTAATCCAAAACTTGAAATCACCCATTGTTCCCAGAATCAAATGTACTGCTTAAAGTTTCTGCTTTGACAATTTCACAGTGTCTTTGTTATACAGTCATTATCAGAAAATACTGTGACTGTGAAATTTATTGCCTAGCTTTCTATGGGATCACTTGATATCAGGGCCCGAGATTAATTCAATACGGGTAAATGAATGCTCGTTTCTTCTCAAGTAAACATGTGCAAGACAAATCCTTCCAGCTTGCATGTACACTCTTGCCAGTGTATATGTTGCACGCTTTCACGCGCTCCTACTTTTCCTACTTTTTTTACTCTCCTCCTACTTATCCTACTTTTTCCCCCAAAACTCCTATTTTCTCCTACTTTCTCCTACTTTTTTTTTTGTAAAAACCCCACGAAAATAAAAAAAAATGTTATTGATCATATAAAATGCTGGAGTAGTGAGTAGTCATTTCCCGCGAAAATAAAAAAAAAATGCTATTGATCATATAAAATGCTGGAATAGTGAGTAGTCATTTCAGGTATTCACAGTCCTACTTTTCTCCTACTTTTAGCTCTTTATATCCTACTTTTCTCCTACTTTTTCCTAAATTTAGCTCCTATTTTTCTCCTACTTTCTCACCATGGTCCACTTGAAAGCCTGATGTTGGTAACGTTGCAACTCATTTGATCCTAGAGGCATTTTTTTACTTCACCCAATCATGTTACTGCCCTTTGATGTAATACAAACATACTGTCATTACTAGTTCTTCAGGGTATGAATATTCCTCATTTCCTAATGTTGCTCATGTCATTAACACAATGTTTGATGCTCTTGATTTTCTCTAGGCATCTAAGCCTGAACATGCAGCCATCATTCTGTGGGACACGTCGTCATGGCAACAGATCGGTCAGCTGAGGGCGCACTCTCTAACGGTCACTCAGCTGGCCTTTTCACACCGGGGTCAGTATCTGCTGTCAGTCTCTCGGGACAGAACGTGGTCTCTGTTTGAAGAAACGCAAAATAAAGGTTGGTGAAATGATGACATAAAGTTATCCTGCACGTGACAGAATGTCGTTAAGTGCTCTAAGAATGTTGTTAAAGTGTACCAATACCCTGGATAATTTGTTTGCTATATATGTAAAACATATTTGTAGCATGTCCTCTGCAAAGTATTAGCACTCGCGATCACTCTGCTTTTTCTTAATTGGAGTTTGAATGTAAATTTCAGACAGGAAGTAAAAACAAAAACGACTGGACTTGACTAGTCAATCAACCGATTCTATCAATCGATCGATTGCACCATCGATAATTTGTCCATGTACGTCTTGATCATGAACACACACACCCAGTGTAGCAATCAATATCGATACTGAACTTCGATAGTTAAGCAAAAATGTACGCGTATAGCCAGAACGCGCACGCATAGAAATTGGTGCTTACGGAGCAGAACTTAAATGTGCGGAGCACAAGTGCCGGAATATTGTACACATTATGATCTGATTTATCAAAATATGGATTACTGTAGGGGCTAAGACAACCCAATTGCGGGTATTTGTAGTGTATCCTCGTTGTACACAAATTTGATTTTTAGGGTATTGGTACACTTTAACAATAACGTTAACAGTGTCCTTAACTTACAGTAAATTGCTTGTAACGTGACAACCATTGGCTTATTTCACATGAAATCGAAAGTATTGTGATCTTTTAGGTCCTTCTATAAGTATGTTAGGCAGACATATGGAATAAGTTTTTTTTGTCAAGTTAGAGGCAATTTACTGTTAACGACATTCTGCCATGCGCACGTTCTGCTTAGAGCACTTGCTAACGACATTCTGCCATGCGCACGTTCTGCTTAGAGCACTTGCTAACGACATTCTGCCATGCGCACGTTCTGCTTAGAGCACTTGCTAACGACATTCTGCCATGCGCACGACGAATTGTTCCCTGGGCATGGTTTGTTCGGGTCAGGAAATTTCTAGAAAGTCGGGGAATTTTAAAAGACTTTTTCCAGATGCAAAAATTTAGGGAATTTCTCAATTTTGGGGGGGGGAAGGTCAGGGAGAATCATTTATCTAAGATATTTTTAAAATAACTGTTGATTGGGAGATTGCTAGTATTCTGATGTGTTTTTACATGTTTTAAAAATGTAAAAACAGTCATGGAAATTTACAGTTTTTCTGCTCTGAAAAGTCATGGAAAGTCAGGGAATTTTGAAAATGTGAGAGTGTACGAACCCTGCCTGGGGTACCAAACAGAAGTCCCCCATTTTGTTGGAATTATTTTCATTTTCAGCGCTGTACTCTAGGTTGCTACCACGTTTGAAAGTTTCTTTTGTAGTGTGTTTTTCAATGTTGCAAAACTCTTCTTGAGTAAGATGTTACGGTGAGTGGTTTTACACAACACAAGAGGCCTTAAAACGGAAGAATTCAAATAAAAATATAATTCCCTTAGTTCTATTAGTTTTTTTTGGGGGGGGGGTTATGTGTGGGTCAACCTGGGTTAGTCCAGATGTTCTATTACAAAATGGTGGGGAGAGGTTGTGGCTCAGTGGATAAGACCTTGGCTTTCTGATATATAGATCCATGGTTCAGGTCACGTCATGGAGATGGTGTCCTTGGGTAAGGCCCCTCATCCCCTCTACCCCGTTCCTCAGATAGGAAGTAAAGCTGGGGGTCCCATGTTGAGACAGAAACACCACGGAACATTGAACAACCCATGCACTTCATCGGAAAGAGAAGAACAAAAACGCAGTGATGTGTTCTTATATTAACATGCACCCCAGTACATGGTGCTGCATGGCTATAGGGTAATACAGTGCAACCCCGTTATAAAGAGGTCGGATATTACAAAACCCTGTTATAACAAGGTGATTTTTCAGGTCCCAGTTCTTTATATTTCTATGTTTTTGAACCGTGATATAGTGAGGAATCTGATATAACAAGGTAAATATGATTTTTAAGTTCTTGTGGTAACAAGGTTCCCCTGTAGTGATTAAGTTCACTTTTCTAGTCCCTGTCATCTTTGATGACGACAAATCAATAATATTGATAACTTACAATAATAATTCTGCTATCGATACTTTTGATAGATGTACCATTTCAACTTACTGCACACACCGACAAGAAGACATCCATTCATTCCCGCATCATCTGGGCTTGCTCATGGTCACATGACGAGAAATTCTTTGCGACTGCTTCTCGTGACAAGAAGGCAAGTCCATATCACTGTTGAGACATTCTGTGTTTTGTTTTTTTACTCATTTTCATTGTGTAGTGTATTTTTTTGTATGTAAGCTTCATTCATTACAGTGCAACTCAGTTTAAAGTGCATCAATGTGATTGTGTGTGTGTGTGTGTGTGTGTGTGTGTGTGTGTGTGTGTGTGTGTGTGTGGCTGTGTACATGTGTGTGCGTGGTGTGTGTGTGTGTGTGTGTGTGTGTTTGTGTGTGTTTGTGTGTGTGTGAAATCAAGAAAAAGAGGACGTAATGAAGATGCTCTTTTGAGGGCATGTATATGGGTAGGGGTAGGTACGCAGTTAGAACTATTCTATCCATAGTTACCATTATATAATTCTGGTGTGCATGTCCTTAGTCGGTGAGGGTGTGTATAGAGGTAAGGTGGGTCCATGACTAAATACTAGTCAATTACACACCTTCACATTTTTTCCATGGTTACTATATATATTTCTATGCAGTTCTATGGTGCAAAGCAATTAAAAAAATAGTGCTGGCAAAAAAGGATGGAGCAGAATTCTTGAGAAGAGGGCTGTGACCTCCCTTAAAATTTTTGGGCAAATCTATGCGAGAGGGTGCATATTTTAAACTGGGAAATTTATCTGAGAAATGATATCAATAATTTTATCATTGTATTTTCTTGAATGTGTCCCAAGGGCAAATAGAATCAACGGAAAGAGATTGGTCTCAGCTCAGATAACATGCTTACTTTTTCTTTCTCTTTTTAGGTGATAGTTTGGGGCAAAACCGAACAGACAGGGTCCCCCCCAGCCGGACCCGTTGGTCATTTTGGTGCTCAGTCCACTCCGCTTGACGTTGGAGACTCAGCTACAGCGGTGGATTTCGCTGGTCACATGACCTCAAGTGAAAGGTATTTAATGAAATCCTTCTGTTCTTCGATATTCACGCTATTATAAAGTCTCAGTGCGGTATCACAACTTCACTGTAAAGAATTTCTGCATGCTTCACTTGGCATGAAACTGGTGGGACGTGATTTACTTTGCACTGTTGGAAAACTTTTATATTAATTTCTTTCACTTGATCCTAGAAGGTATTGTTCCATTGTCCAAACTTGACTGTGGCTAAAAAATAACAATTCAGTGCTTAAAAACCCCACTTTAGTTTGATATGTTTTTAATGTTTTTTATATCAAAAGCTAGTGTGTAATTTTCATCTGCCTTATCAATTTCTCATCAGTCTTTTTTAAAGTTTGGTATTGTCATGCCAGACATAAAAATATCACAAACCTAACAGAAATTGTTTAGAATAACATAATTGTCATGTTTAGATTATCAGCAAGCAGGTATCCTTAAGAACAGCATGTATGGCAAAATGGCAGGGGTCCCCCAATATATTCATACATTATATAAATATCATGAAAATGGATAATTTCCAGAGCATGCAATTTCAAGGGCATAGATAGATGGTCATCTATCTAAACAGATATGATAGAAAAAAGTCATTTTTCATCATATATCAAAACTAAACACTCTCTTTAAACAAACG
>JZLH01S0458623.1:38303-49360 GCA_001188425.1 Eucidaris tribuloides | reverse complement strand
CATCCCCCTTTGCGAAAAAGTGGTAGATATTTCCCCAATCCACCTCCTCCCAATTTACGACAGTGTGCTTTAATTCGAGCAGTTGAGATTGCTGGTCTCTGTCTGCCAGCATAATAGTTCACTCTAAAACCAAAGTTTTGAATAAGTATATTTAAAAAGTCAGAGGAGCTACACACTTTCAAAATGATTAATTATAACTGTACTTTCATGCAGTGGAGACTATCTTTAAAACTAGGCCATACGCAGGAATTTTCCGGGGCCGAAACGTTCAAATTATTGAGGGAAAGTGCAAGCGAGGTAAGGGAGCTTTTGGGTTTTTTAGAATTAAAATTTAACGATTTAAAGCATATTAAAGGCATTTCAGGAGAAATTCTCACTATATTGCATTTTTATCAATGATTAATTAATTAAAAAATATATTTTTTTTCTTGAAAGTGGGGGAGGGGGATGATTGTACAGGCCATCCCCCTCCTCGAAAAGTGGGGGGGGGGGATTAGTAACCCCCCGGATCCCCCCGGGATTTACGGCCAGTGATTGTCACAATAATTTAAGAACTGCTTATCGGATTTTACTGTAACTTGGTCAAGGTCGCATGGACTTATTCATCCCATTGGTCTTGCTACCATGGGAACTTGAGGCTTTTCAAATTACATCAATTGGATGGGACTGCGGACTGCGGAGGCATACACATCGACTGCGCGCAGTCGAACTGCTCTAGTTTTGTTTATGTTTCCTGTGTTATTTTTTTTCGATTATAGAATTATATTACAGGGGTGTATTATAATCATTACTATGCGATTAAGATTTAAGAAAAAATGAATTTCATACCCTGAGGAGCTGAAGCACAGAACTTCCGTTGTATCTCCTAAAAGGCTGCAGGAGACGGAATATGGGATTGGAGTCTGCCGAAACTGGTTCCTTAAGGAGGCTTCGGATCTCCTCAATGTCAAACCCGTAGTCAACATCTTTCTGCCAATTCTTGGGTTCATTTTAAAATGGAAGCCACAATAAACAAATGAAAGGTAGAAAACCCTCAATTTTGCGGCAATTTTTTCACAATGGTTGAATGATAAATACCTACCCACATGCAGTTAATTATACAGGGTGGCTCAGAAAGAATGCAACACTTACGATCGTTAATTTCTTCAACATCATGGGAAACATGTTTTCGACAAAATGATACCACGATGATTGATTTCGAGTAAGGCGTTTGGACCCTAGGGCCATTTTATGAGGCAATGTCATTTCCGAAATTTGTTTCTTTCTCAACTCAAGCGATCCTCTGAAAACCAAAATATTCTCACGTTACGACGTGCCATAGAATAAGCGCGCAGACAGACCACAGGCATGCCTCGCTTTGATAGGAAGACAATGGTAAGATATGGCTTACATTGTTATTGCGGCTTGATATTGCAACTCACTCTGTGGCACGTCGTTACGCGAAAATACTAGTATTTCGGTATTCTGATGATTGCTGGAGTTGAAAAAAAATTGCAAATTTCGGAAATTAGGCTACATTGCCTCAGAAAAGTAGCCCTAAGATCCATAAATATTACTCAAAATCAATGAATATGTTATTATATTGTTGGGAAAAGAATGTTCTGACCCATGAAATAAACACCAATGGCATTTTGCGAATGATTTTGAAGAAATTAACGATCAAAGGTGTCCACCAAGATATCCACTCAAATTTAATGTTGTAAGAAAGAACAAAAGTCGAAAGCTGGGGGTAGAAAGTATCATCACCCTTTTTGAAATATGTTTTTACACACTGCAAAGAAAACAGCCTGTTGTGTCTGAAAAGATGCAATATAGCTAATTTTCTTAAGCAATTTCATATTATGACCAGTGCATAATAACAATACTGTATTGGTGTATTGAGCAGAACATGTCAACAAGTTAGGAAATAAAACACAAATTGAGATTAACACCGAGGACTATACGGGGATTTGACTCTATACGTTAGACAGTGAAACACAGTAACATATTAAAAAATAATCAAAAAACAAAAATGACATCAAAACAAGCAGTTGAGATTGTCTCTTCAGACATCAGAAAAAAATCATACGTGACAAAAACGTTTCGTGGAAATACTGTGATTTTTAAATGATCAGCAAGCAAATACCGTTACGTACAGTGTGTCTCAAAAATAATTCTGCAAGTTAAAAGCGCTCTCTTTGGTAATGAGAAAAGCATTTTTATGACGTGATGCTTACATCACCATCAAGGGCATAGTCTTAGCCTTCGAACGCAATTTGTTCTGTTCAGTTTGCTTGTTTCAATCCTGAGATATGTTCAGGTAACAACGAAAAAGGTAAAATCACAAATGTGCCACTTTTACTACAGTCATTGATAGCATCAGGCCCTCTTCCTGTGATTCCACCCTTTTGTTGCTTAAGGGAAATCTTGAGATCAAAAAAGGAATTTGAACAGAACAAACAGCATTTGAAAGCTAAGACGTTGCCCTAGATGTTGACGTAAACATGTGTCACAGCAGCATATTCTAATTGTCAAAGTGGGCGCTTTTCACCTGTACAATTTCTTGAGAAATGCTTTAGCATGTCTCAAGAAATTGTGCAAGTAAAACGCGCCCTCTTTGGCAATTAGAAAATACTCGTGTGACATGATGCTTATATCGACATTAAAGGCAGGGGATCTCTTTTGCATGCCTAAAAATTAGCATTGTGTAAATACAATGGCATTTAGAAGAAAATGCTATCTGGGAACCTTTACCAAATATAGGGGCTAGAAACTCAGTTTTAGTGGAATTATAGTGACCGGTAGGCTCAGATTTGAATTTTTTCCTCGTACACTAAACGGCTATTGTTTTTCTTTTGCATTTTCCAAATATTAGGCAGTCACTGACCCCCAGATTTCACAAACATGTCCTTCATCAATAGCCTAAGGGCATGGGTTATCTTTTCCTGGTCTGCGGGGATGTTTGCAAATGAGATCCAGTGGCGTATCTAGCGGAGGGCAAGGGGGGCACGTGCCCCGGGCGCCACTTTCAGGGGGGCGCAAAATTGCGAAAGTTTGAAGAAAAACAAGGGAAAATGAAGAAAAAGGGAAGAAACTGGTAGAAAAGGGGGAGGAAAAAAGACATTGAAATATTCATTTCACGAATAACTCTTGAAGCTACCGGCCAAAAAAAGTTGGAAAGGGCGCGATTTCGACACTGGCCAAGGCGGAAGCTGCTGGAAGGGGTGCGATTTCAGTACTCGCCCCCCTGTTTCAATAATGTTGGAAGGGGCGCAATTTTAGCACTTGCCCCGGGCGCTGCATTTCCTAGATACGCCACTGATGAGATCCACTGCCTGTAAATGCTATTTGTTTGATTTAAATTGCTTGTTTTAATCTCGAGATATCTTGTAAACAACAAAAGGGAGGAATCACAATTATGTCACTTTTACAAGGGATTGCAGTAAAAGTGACACAATTGTGAGTTCACCCTTTCTTATATAAATAAACATATCTCAAGATTAAAACAAGCAAATTGAACAAAATTAACGTTATTTGAAACCTAAGACTAAGCTCTTGACGTCAGTAGCGTACGCAGGATTTTGCCAAGGGGGGTGTTCATCCGCGGCCAAATCCTAGGTTTTTTTTTTTCCCGGCACGCCAGCCGCCGAAAACTCACTCGGGGGGGGGGGGGGAGGTAGTGTTGAAAATTTTTGTTCTCCGAATCAAGGTCCTCAATTTTTCCCGGTACGCCAGCCGCCGGGGGGGGGGGGGTAGTGGTGAAAATTTTTTCCTCCAAATCCAAGGTCCACGTTTTTTCAACACGCGCATGGTGTACTGGCACTGGCCCGCCCCGGGCCAGTCGCCGAAAACTCACTCAGCGGGGGGGGGGGGGGGAGGGGGGGGGGTGTTGTGACGAAAAAAAAAATCCTCCACATCCTAGGTCCAAAATTCAAACACCCCCCTTCACAACGAAAAAAGGGGGTTATTCCGTGAAAAAGGGGATGTTTTCGAGGGAAAAGGGGGGTGTTTGGGTTGACAAAAGGGGGTGTTTGAACACCCCAAACACCCCTGCGACGCGTACATGCTTGACGTTGATGTAAAGGCCGCTATACACCGCACGACGCGACGGTTCACGATGAGACGGTTCCGTCGTGGACAGTCCGTCGTGAAAGACCGAAAATGTTCAGTCTCTGCTAAAAACCATCTTGTCGCGTCGTGAATCGCTATACATCGCCGACCGTCGCGTCGTGCGGTGTAGAGCGGCCTTAAGCATAATGTAATAAGAGTATTTCTTATTGCCAAAGAGGGCGGTTTTCAATTGCCCAATTTTTTTTTAGACACACTGTATATCCATATGGCAAAATGTTGGGGGGCCCCTTCATATTTCAGTTGTCACTAATTTCTCACAAAAAAATGGAAGTATTTCAGAGAGTGTGATTTCCAGTGCAAACACAATAGAACAAAACATTAATTCTGTCTTAACTATATATTTAAATATTCACTGAGGAGTTAACACGAAGAAGTGTATTTTTTGGGAAGTAAGTATAGCTGAAATGGAATGTATACATACCAATAGATGTGGCCGCAGTGCAGGAAGAACTCGTTGTGTACAAACTTAAAATGAGAAAGAAAATATTGTCGATGAGACTGAAGCCTATGAACCAAACATGATATAGCGCCGCTACATGTATGTAGCCCCTACGCGGCGCTATATCATCTTTGCTATGAACTGATGCAATAAAGTAGGCCTACTGTTATATATTTTATGAGTGTAGAGAATCTAAATAAAATCAAATCGTGCACGTTATTTAGAACTTTTACTGCCCCTGATTATCACTATCAACGTATTTTCTGTGCATGCTTTTTCATGTATATTTAAGAAGGTATGGTCAATCTTAAAGTGATAGGCTAACATTGTGGAGCTTCAATTAAAAAAAATTGTCAAACTTTGATATCTGTGCTACATAGTAGTGTTCAAATGGACAAATAAACACCCTAGAATACAAAAGTTTGGAAAGTTTTGCTGCCACTGGCAAGATATGAATAAATAAACAATTCATACTCGGGGCGAGCAGAAAATAATCTAGCTCTACACATAGTAAGTCTGTGGGAGGAAATGGGCAGGTGAATCCGGTCCACTTATGATTTTCACTTTTTCAAAGAACTAAATCATCATTTTGAAATACAAGTATAATTTTTTTTTTCAGGGCTTCATTTTTAGACCTTATCAAAGACACTTTAAGCGTGGAGGACTATGTAGCTCACATTTTTTTTTAACTGTGGTAAATATTAGCCAGTGGCTAAAACCACGTCGGAGAGAACCTCGGGCCATGCTACTACACATTTGCAGTCTATTGACGCACAGGGGTCGGCCTAAAACTTGAAGAAAACAGTGTGGATTTTATGCAATTAAGTGATGCGGTAACGCAGAACCATCCAGGAACCCCATGTCATAACATACGTGAACTGCCAACTTCTTAATAGTTTTAATTATCAGATTAACGACAAATAAATGAATTCATCCAAGCCAACAAGTAGATACCTTGGAGGTAGTAAATGACCAGGAGAACCCAAGAGATGGAGTTCATCGTTCCCTCCGCTGGATTACACACCCCATGTTCTTTGGCCCACTGCTTGACGATCAACCCCATTGGGGATACTCGTACATCGTCTGTATAAGGGAATGTGTATATGTTATAATGTATGTTGTAGATAGATATGTACACACACATACACACATAGACACACCCCCACACACACGCACACATGCACGCACACACACACACACACACACACACACACACACACACACACACACACACACACACACACACACACACACACACACACACACACACACACACACACATACACACACACACACACACAGACACACACACAGACACACACACATACATACATACGTGCATACATACATCCATCCATCCCGGACATACATACCCTATATTTATATATATCTACATCTATATCTATCTATCTACATGTATCTTTCTATCTATCTATCTATCTATCTATCTATCTATCTATCTATCTATCTGTCTATCTGATAGATATATCTATATATCTAAGATGCTTTCACAATACATCTATGTGTGTATGTATATAAGTATGTATATGTATGTATGTATGTATGTATGTATGTATGTATGTATGTATGTATTTATCTACGTATCTATCTATCTCACACAACTGCTGCACAAACTGGTGAATGATATGATGGTCGTTTTGGTGTAAAGGGCTTCTTGAACGTAAGCGATAGTCGCGGATTTATAACGGCAATTGAAACGCAAAGCCAAGGATGAAATTATATTATTTTCGTTAGTAGTGGAGGTAAATTTGAACATTTATACTTACATTCAGCGTATAGTCTCTGTAGGTACGTGCTGACGACGCCCTGTATTCATGCAGAGGTAGAAACAGCGAGGGAAATGTGTATTTTTAGTTCATTTGAGCTGAAGGCTGAAGAGAGCCATTGCGATCGCATTTTCTCATTTACATATTTCTTGCAGTGTTAGGTGTTTTTTCCAACTGATATTTAAGACTTTCTTCTTCTTCTTCTTCTTCTTCTTCTTCTTCTTCTTCTTCTTCTTCTTCTTCTTCTTCTTCTTCTAATCATCATGATAATCATTCTTAATCTTATTAAGAATTGTATTGAATAACATTGAATTACTGTTATTATTTTGTGAAAGAAATGATTACCAGGGTATTATCCACACCAATATCCACGTCACAGGTATTGTTCCTATAAGAGAATGTTTTGTAATAGACAGGAACAAACAAAATCAAATGGCACAGTATTATACCCTTACTGTTCAATGAATGAAAGGTTTGCAGAGAAAATTTAAGATGCAGAATAAATTTGCTGTTCATCTGTGTATTATCAAGTTTATGACAAATAAGATCAAATGCTTGATCTGATATTTTTAAAGACTCAGAAAAAGAGTGACCCAACAGGATTTAAATCTGAAACCTACTGATATCCGATCAGCGGCACAACCACCAGGGTACAGGCGTCGGGGGGGGGGGGTCAAATCTGAGTGAACGGACCTTTTGCAAGGAAGCGAAGCGAGCGAGCGGGGCGAGGGTCTGGGAGGGGGTAACCCCCTCCCGAGGGCAGGGATATTTTTTTGCATTTTGAGCCCCCCCCAAACCAGCGTTTTGGTGCCTATTTTTTAAGAGTATAACGGCAGTATGATTTCCTCCAAATAGCAAACTTAGGGGCATAGTTACAGCATATAGTTTGTCGTTTTCGGTGGATGGTGTTTACATGTGCCTGAGAACAGAACGTAAGTCACTTCTTCCGGTTCCAGCATTACCTATGACAAATTCCGTATCATACAAGTACAACTTTAATGCACCTGTGTGCACAGTGGTAACGTCGTGTGAACCACGGAACCGTGACAACGGGCCTGTGCGTGACCAGGCGCGGTTTTAGAGTGAAAATTTTAGGGGGGGCCTACTGGGGGAAGGCTTGACGGAAACCTGCGAGGGTGTGGGAGGGGGGATACCGCCTTACACGCAGTAGGAACTTCAATTCATTTCAATTCAATTCAATTCACATTATTTTCCAATAAAAATCCATATAAGATATCAAAGCAATGTAAAGTAGCAGGTGACACTTTTAAAAAGCAAAGCTTTGTGTGCAAGGGCACCTTTAAGAACATGACATTGACAAAGATATAAATTAATCGGACATAAACTTACACATAAAACATAATAAACATGAAATGCAATTATAAATAATAAATGTACCCGTTAGATTAATTGCTGATATAATAATAATAATAATAATAATAATAATAATAATAATAATAATAATAATAATAATAATAATAATAAAGGACATTTATATTGCGCAGATACTATAATAATATACTCTACTGCGCATTACAATATAATTATTTTGTATAAACATATAACAAACACAAGTTAAATTCCATTATTAATCAAGTGGGTTTTCAACCTCTTCTTAAACTTCTTAATACACAGTATAACGATAAATAAACGTAGAAACATTAGTAGAAACAATGAATTTAAAACAGTACTGAAATTATCAGAAATATGAAACATTACAATTGCACACATTAATGACATGATTCACTGGCGTCGCCATGGAGGACTATCCATCGTTAGTGGGGATGAGGATTTGTTCCACCCCCACCATCAAAGGAAATTATGAGAAGATAAGACGAAAAAAGTCAAATCAACAATAAAAGAAATCAGGCAAAGTAAATCAGGCCATGCTTTACGAAACAAAATGACATAAAACATGCATACGTTTTAGAGAAATTACAGGAAAACAAGAAAAGTGAAATCAAATTAACAAGTAAAGAATTCAGGAAAATAAACTTTGCTTTGTAATAGTACATCCCATCAACTTTGCAGCATCAGGGTTTTCTTATAGGCTTGTTTGAAACTATACAGCTTTAAATGAGAGTTCCTTATTTGGTTGTCCATGTTATTCCAGATAATTACACCATGGTTTTTGTTATGGATTGATTCTTAGCAAAACACGAATGAAAGATTGGTATTCGAAAATCAGTATTACGTCGGGTATATTTTGAATGTATCCTATGTTGTTTGATGAAGTAATCAGAAAATACCAATTCATTGTTGGAATTCGAGATTAAACAGTCAACATTATCATCAGAAAGGAACAGTGTGGTGTCGTCTGCGTACAGTATAAACTTAAAGAGGTCAGACGCACGGACGAGATCGTTAACATATAAAAAGGAACAATAGAGGTCCTAGAATGCTGCCCTGTGGTACTCCCGTAGTAATCGGTCTTATGTCTGAATTAATGCCTTTAAAATGAACAAACTGTTGACGACCTAATAAATATGAAGAAGACCATTGCAGGGCGGAGCCCCTGATTCCGTATAAAGAAAGCTTTTCCAACAGAATGTCGTGATTTAGAGAATCAAAAGCTTTACTCAAGTCAATGTAAATTCCAAGAGCAACCTTTTTGGATTCGATGAACGAAGAAACAAGCTCTGTGGCGTGAAGAAGTGCTAACTCGGTGGAGTGATACTAACGAAAGCCAAACTGCTGTGGTACAATGAGGTTATTAATCATTAAGTACTTATACAATCTATCATTAACAATACGTTCTAAAACTTTTGACAGTGTGGAAAGCAGGGAAATAGGGCGGTAATTATTTAAAGTATTTGCGTCGCCGGCTGGTGTACAGGAATAACTTTCGTTAACTTCATTGCCCTCGGAAATTGTCCGAGTTCCATTGAAAGGTAACAAATAATGTGACAAAGGCATTGAAATGTATTGAATAATTTTCTTAAGAAAGCTCGAACTCAGTTCATCTACACCAGTGAAAAGGCTGGTTTTTTTAAATTGTTCACAATTTTGTTGATTTCAAATTCATTTGTAGGGTACATGAAAAAAGAGTTGAGAGGACTATGTTCGGGCCAAAAATTTCTGAAATTACACTGGGATGAGTCTACTGTTGAAGCAACATTTTTTCCAATATTCGCAAAAAATTTATTACAAGAGTTGGCAATGCTGAAATTGTCAGACAATTTTACATGGTTGGTGGTAATATACGAAGGAAGAGTACGGGCTTTCTTTTTGCCAATTATTTCGTGAACAATCGACCATGTCCTTTTCAAGTTAGAACACCTTTCACGAAGCATTTTGTCATAATATAGCTTTCTTGAAGTTTGAATAATACCATTCAATTTATTTCTAAATTTAGTGTATTTCAATCTGTCAGTCAACGACTTGGTACACATATATTTCTTATATAATCGCTGTTTTCGATTTATCATTTATGGAACGAATAATTCCAGGTGCTATCCATGGCTTTTTTGGAAGATATTTTTCTTCTTCCTAGTTTCAGTCCTGGTACATTTTTTTGCATGCATTTTGTAATATTTCCAATTGTGTATCATATGCAATATTGACATCTGTACAATTTGAAATGTTACGTAAATCAGTATTCTTTAATTCTTCTATCAAGGAAGGCATATCTAATGTTCCTCTCTTAGAAGACTGGTCATCGTAATCATTAAAACGGAAGAAACTTTTAGTCTGAGTAATTTGAAATACAGGGAAATGATCAGAAATATCTGTGTACACGACTCCAGATTGAATAGGGATATCCATGATATTTGTGAAAATGTTATCAATACACGTGCATGAATGAGTGGTTACACGGGTAGGCTTTGTTATTAACGGTCGAAAGTTATGCGACAGTAACGTGTTTAAGAATTTCCCGGTGTCTTCATGGTAGAATACTTTAAAATCACCAGCCAAATACCAGTACTTGTTTTCGGACGTTATTTTATGCATACATGCAAGGAAATGATCAATGACTACGTCAGAGTTAGAGTCAGGAGCCTTGTAAATTACTCCTATTATTACATTTTTACCAGCTTGTTGTTCTAGTTCAACAAATATGGTATCGATATTGTCATTAGAAAATTGAAGATCTTTTCTTTCTTTGAACTGGAGTTTAGGATGCAAATATATACAAACGCCACCACCTTTTCTGTTTTCACGATGTTTATGAAGAAAATTGTAATCGAAAAAATTATAGAACGAAGGTACATTCTCGCAAAACCATGTTTCTGAGAAGGCATAAATGTCGAATTTATAATAATAATACACAGTTTTAGCATTAAAAGCGATGCCTGGAAATGTTAATCTAACGCCCATAGTCTATCAGAATATGCAATAAAAAGTTGTGGGTCACCGTATATTCTAGGGAGAGTTATAGAGCCATTTAATAATGCCACAAATCACTACGCGCCCGCCATGCGCGCGCCGCTTTACGTTTTTAGGACTTGTAAGCGATATTTTGGGTCCAGTTGGTCGGCGGAAAGGGTTCTAATCGATGCAGAATTCAGTCAGAAATCCAAATCCACATCGAATAAACGACGTTATTCGGTCGGGAAAGTGTGATGCGCGCTGAAAAACAGGCGCGTACGCGCCGCACTAAAAGTGCTCAAATGACCTGAACATATAGGTAACTATTCAAAGAGTCTATTTGGCGCATTTTAAAATTTTGACGCGCGCGTACTCGCCCGTTGGTGGTGCGCGTGCGACATATGGTTAGCGTC
>JZLH01S0458512.1:1477-17777 GCA_001188425.1 Eucidaris tribuloides | reverse complement strand
GTTTGAATTGATAAGCTCCTCCCCCTATAGCTGTTTCTGCAACTTTTGTCTTAGGGTAAAACTTACAAAGACGTAAAATAAACACAAAATTTATAGGGCCTTGATGAGGGTGAGTATCACACGGTACCCCTTATTTAGGCTGTTTTTGTCACCATGTACCATAATTCTCGCAATACTCACAATGTCATTTTTATTCTTAACTTATGCCTGTTAGTTGCTGGCGCCTTCTCCTTTTAAGGAGCCTCCTCCCTTGGGTTCTTACCCCGTACAATCTCATGTTTATCTCATGTTTTTTTGTATATTTTATGTTCTGTAATATCAGCATAATGCTTTGTAAAATGTACACATATTTTTATGATAAGTTTTAAATAAATTTGAATATGAATTTCAATGCTTTATTGAGTTAAAAGGCTACTTTCTGTTATCTGTGATTATCTGTCTAAACAGTAAATGATTTAATTCATGTACCATGCACTTACATACTACAGGTGTATCACAAATTATATTGTGTGTATTGAGTTTGTTACGAAATAATCAGTACAGTGCAGATCTGACTGAAATTTTTATTCTTATGTTATTTTTTCAATGATTCAATCATTTTTCCTTTATGAGTATTATTTTTGTTCCTATCCAGGTAAATACCTATTCAATGCAATCAAGGATCAAGATGATCTAGAGATTGCATTCGTTTGGAACAGAAATCCATCAGCCATGGAAGGAATGGTTCAAGAAAATCTCATCCTGCGAGACCTTGCCATGTTTGGAGAAAGGTGAGACGACTAATTCTTCAATCATTTCAATTTTTAAATTTGTATACTTCATTTAAGATTACTTTGATTGTCACTCCATGTGTTGTTTGAATTAAATGACTCCATGGTTTTTTGGAATGTAACACACAGTTTACATCCAATATGAAATATGATAATTTGCCGTCAGTAAGATCAGGTTTTGGGATCCTTCTTTCTATTATTTTTTAATTTGTCTTTAGTTTTAAGCATTGTCTTTTGTGTTATATTATTTTTTCTCCAGGAATGCTGATCTCATCATTGAAGTAGCTCATCCGTGCATATCCCAGCAATATGGTGCTGATTTCTTAGCAAAGGCAGACTATTTTGTAAGTTAACAATCACATGAAATCACATTGTTTATGTTGAAGCTTTGAAAAACAGTGATAATTATTTTATTCAAACTTATCAATGTTTTATTTATTGGATGGCCTTTCATTCGCTGGTGTCACTGTCACATTTCCAAAACATTGTGATTAGTTGTGCTCAACACTTATGCAGTTATCATGGACAGTTGTGTAACCCTTCTTGAAACCTATCAGTGTGACATTGGTTTGATTTTTTTTCGACACGTTAGAGCAATCCGGTGACCAGGTTCAATAAAAAAAACATGATGAAAAATAAATAGATAAATCACATACCGGTATGCAAACACACATTTTCCATGGAGAAATGTGCACCACAATCAGTCCTCGTCTTTTATCATTTTGCAAGTAACAATTTACTGTTAAAGGGACTATAAAGTCACAAGTCGTGGGCATTTGGACCTGGCCCGACTCGGGTAATGTTCGGGAATGCCCGTATACTTTCGGAAAACGAGCGCGCATGAATTCTGTGCAATTCCCTATGCAGCACGTATTCACCCGAAGAAAGGCGAACTAAGCCCAACTGACCCTCATAGGCAATTCTGTTTGCCGCTCCGCGATTGTTGTTACGCACCACTACACTACGTAGCATAGAGTTCAGTGTTACGCACGGCCTTGCAATAAGGGCAAGCGTAAGGTAAATAAACTTACATGGATTACGAGCAGCGCGTCCCTTTAATTCCTTTAAAACATATTTTGCAGTGTTGTACTTGTTGTTTTCTATTGTTCCAATTCACTCACAGAAAAAATAATGATTTCATTTTAAACAAATGATTTTAAGTTTTTCTGTTGTTTCAAATCAGAAATATATTGTTTCCAGAATGTTAGAAACTTGACCTTAAAGGGAGAAGGCACCGGCAACTAACAGGCATAAGTTAAGAAAACATTTGAGTTCTTGCCAACCAATCAGATCGCACGTACACATTGCTGAAACTGACCAAGCATGACCGATGCATGCCACCCGACGTGTGTTAGTCACGCCGCAGTAACGTATGCACTGTTTGAATCGATACGCTCCTCCCCCCTATGACTGTTTCTGCAAGTTTATCTTAAGACAAGGCTTGCAAAGACATAAAATAAACACAAACTAGATTTTTAATTCGTCACTAAGACGAATTGGTGATCCGCGTAACCGCTCCAATCATTAAATTTAAAGAAAATATGACAATCTATATCAATTATCATTGCATGATAAAATATATCCCTAATCACCTTACATTCTCCATCAAACATCAAATTAAAAATCGACGTGCGCGTACGCGGTCGTCACGACGCACGGACGGTCATGATTAGCACTAGTGATGACTTTTGACCTGAAGTTACTATGTATCAGGTTTGGTTATGTTACCTGACTCCAGTCATGAGATATGCCCGAAATATGATTTTTCTTTGTGACGTCATAGATAACGTCACAAGTATTCAGGATGCAAAGTAGTACGTGCCTGAACAGTTATTTACGGATCATAGGCTATCAGAATGCGCAATACAAGGTAGGGGTCATCGTTTATTCTAGAGAAAAATTTCTGATTTAAGAGTTAATTTTTAAACGTACGCGTACGCGTTCGTCGCGACGCGTGGACGGTTATGATTAGCACCAGTGATGACTTTTGAACTGAAGTTACTATGTACCAGGTTTGGTTATGTTACTCGACTCCAGTCATGAGATACGTCCGAAATACGATTTTTCTTTGTGACGTCATAGATGACGTCACAACACTTTGTCATAGAAAGCGATGCCTGAAATGCTATTTGCGCATCATAGTCTATCAGAATAAGCAATAAAAAGTAGGGGTCACCGTTAATTCTAGAGAGTTATGAGTGATTTTAAAATGCCCATCATTCACTACGCGCGCAATGTGCGTGCATTTAGGTTTTTCGGACTTGTAAGCAATATTTTGGGTCCTAGTGGTCGGGAAAGGGTTCTAATTGATTTAGAGTTCAATCAGAAATCCAAATCCATCGAAAAAACGACGATATTCGGTCGGAAAAGGGGTGCGCACGAAAAAACGCGCGCGTACGCGCGCGCACCAAAATGCTCCAAATGACTTGAAATGTATAGATCTGTCATTAAGAAGTGATTTGGATCATTTTTGCATTTTACGCGCACGCGCGCTATTTATGGTCCAAAAGTTGCGTCGTGACCTCAGCTTGACCTTTGCCAAATTTGGTTATTTTACTCTTCCGCCGGCTTGAGATATCGCAAATGTAGGTTAAGTCTAACTTTTGGCTTTTTATGTCATAAATGACGTCACAGCTGCTCTATCACTTTGACCAGACTACCATGCCGAGGCATTAACATGAGACATAACTATGCTAAGTTACCAGATTATTAACGCTATCGTTATTAAGATATCGTCTGAACAAAAAGTGACCAGAAAGAAACATAAATAAAGAAAAAAATTTCGTACAAACTCTATTGTGATCCGCGGTTACGCGGATCACCAATTAACTAATTTATAGGGCCTTGCTAAGTGTGAGTGTCACACAATAGCCCTTATTTAGGTTGTATTTATCACCATATACCATAATTCTCACAATACTCTCAATGCCTCTTTATTTCTTAACTTATGCCTGTTAGTTGCTGGTGCCTTCTCCCTTTAAAGGGAAAGTCCACCCTGATGTCAAGTTGGTTTTAATAAAAGCAGAAAATGAGAGAAACATATTAAACTTCAGTGACATGATTAGGAGAAATAAAAATTCCTTTAGAACCAAACTGGTTGAAAGATAAACCAAATGTACACCAGCTGGAGTAGATCTCCTGGCTGGAAGGATTTGTCTAGATAGTTTGTTTGTTAAGGAGAATCAAGCATGAACAGGCCTGCAGTTTAATTTTATCAGGGCATGGTAGATTTAATCCCCACAGAAGGCTACACTAGAAATTTATCTGTTACAAGGAATACTTATGGACATTATTTTAAAATGAGTCAACTTATGACTACAAAACTTTCACAGTAGAATCCCTCCATAGTTTATTTGATTCTAGAATTGTTTTTACCCCAAGTTGAGGACTACCCCCAATCATGTCATATACCTTTAATGAAAATTTGGCAAAAAGAATAACTGAGTTATTTAAAGTTTCAAAGTTTAATTTTGTGACATCACATACAAGCAGCTCCCCATATGTAATGTAATATATATTATATTCCATAAATTGCCATTTTGTAATGGTTCATGATAGTTGATTTTTTTTATAGAAGCGTGTATGAAATAATGTTTCTGATTATATATTAAATGCACAGATAAAACAATTGTCAATTTTCTAAGAAAATTACACTTTATGGAATTAATATTATGTGACAAATGGGGGAATTGCTCGCATGTGGCGCACCAATTTAAAATTTTAAAGATACATAACTCTGTTATTCTTTAATGGATTTTCGCCAAACATTCATTAATTGGTTTCTCTCATTTTTCTGCTTTTATCAAAATCAGCATGCCGTCAGGGTAGTCTTCTCCTATAAATACACATTGGCTGTGATTTTGATAGTTATTTGGTTTACTAGCTGGTCAGCAGTACAATGTTTTTAAATTTCATTTTCAGGTTGGCTCACCTACAGCCATGGCAGACCAGACCACTGAAACAACACTGAGAGCTGCAGCCAATAAACACGGTCTTTATCTACCAAGTGGGGCATTATGGGGAGGTCATGATATCCAGAAAATGGCTGACAGAGGTACATTACAGGTAGGCCTGATATATGTAATTTTTATATTACGTAATGAAGTATTCAGCATACGCTCAGACTTATTGCAATCCCTATAAAATGAATTCTTTTTATTATCTTCTATTGTTACAAACTTGTCTGCAAATTGGTAATACTAAATTTAAATGTTTTATTAATCTGTATGGCAACAGAATACTATCTAGTACTATTGCAAATGAGGAGAATTGAGGTTTTTCTCTCTTAGACCCATAGCACAGGCACAACGTGTGTCACACACCCTTGAGTATGGCTTGCAGACCTTCCATTGAACCCTATTGTTATGCTTTCAGATGTTTGTGATATCATAATAAAAATAAAATGTTAATTGGGTTTGGTGATTAGTCTTTTCATTAAAACTAGTCATAATGATTTTATAAACGACTTTTAACTAAATACTGTACCTTTATTAAGCTGTAATTCCTTTATGTATCATTAAGAACAAAACCTAAATTTTCTACTATCTGATTGATGAGGTAAACATATTTGTAATATCATTCTAGAACATTTCGATGGTAGATGTCATAAGTATTATTTTAGTAATTTGGTATTATTCTCCAAGTCTTAAGAGCATTGTGTATGACTATATTTTTAGCTATAACTTTATAAATGTTTGTAACTATGAATTGTTTCATATTCCTGCAGAAACTTAAAATCACCATGACCTTTCACCCAGACTCCTTCCGTCTTTGCAGTCCTCTGAAAGAAATCAATGCAAGTGTTGAGGAACTTACAGTTCTATATGATGGTAATTATGTGTCCACTGCATATCATACATCTGAAATGAAATGTGGTATCACTCATTTTAATCCACCTAGAAAATAAAACTGAAATATTCTCTTTTTATGTGAAGAACATAAGGCCTAAAAAAAGTTATGTTGCCCTCAAGTGGGTAATTTTGAAAATTGGATCGGTCACTTGATTTTTTATTTTTTTAATTTATTATATTTTTTTTATAACAGCAAAACCCGGAGGTAACCAATACACATTTACGTACTGTACTGGGCAAATATATGTAGGATGAAATTGTATGAGAGTTGAGTTTCCATTACTTTTTCTGGGTCTTTCAAATGGGCAAAATGCATATAAAAGTGCTGTTTTAAGCCATAAAATTTGGTAAATTCTTTGCTCAAATCTGACATTTTCTCCCGAAAATGGTGAGTTTGTATATTTTGGGTCTGCATTAAAAAAAAAATGTGACCCTTTTTTTTTGCATTTTGTGGTCAGTCGCTTGAAAACAACATAACAATTATTTTTTTAGGCCTAATGGATTGTTCTTACCTTTTTACTGCTATATATTACATGCTTTGTTATTTGAGCTTACATTTCTTGCTGACACACTCATAAAATTTCAAGGTTTACATATTATATTTTGTCACAAATTTCAGATTTTCATTATATTTTTTTTTGGTGTGTGAAATGTGTGAAATATTTACATTTTCCATACACTGTGAACTACACTGATTCAAAAGAAATAGCTTTGCAAAATTCATTGTAAGTTTAGAAATATTCACAACATTTAACATAGTTAAAAATACACTGTTACAAAGCAGATTCTTTTGTTCACAGCTATTTTGCACAATCCTTGTCTCCATCGTGTATGTATAAACTTCATACCTGTTTTAAATTGACTCCACATTGCAACAGTTGGTCAATTTGGCACTGTTAAAGATGCTCAGCATATAAACTCTTTGTTTGCTTCAATTGCTGATCTGCACCCGACCCCCCCCCCCCCCCCAACCGTGTAATGGAACAATGGTCATACTTGTTCTACGCATGGCTAATAATTGCATGGGATGGGATTCGTCATACCATTACATAAGACTTTCAAGTATTTTCCCCTGTTCTACCAAAAATATAATTCAAAATGAAGTGCCATTATGGGGTGTTAAAAGTGCTGCATAGAGAGTTAAGAGTTAAGTATGTGCTGGTTGTTATTCCCTTGCCTGTTCCTTTCAGGACCAGTGAGGGACCTGTGTCCTTTGGCACCAAACAATGTCAACACCATGGCTGCAGCCTGCATGATGGCACACAACTTGGGTTTTGATAATGTCCAAGGATGCCTAATAGCAGATCCAAAGTAAGTCCAAATGTTTAAAATATTCATGTCATATAGCTAAAATAATTTCATAGTGTTTCCTTCCAAAAAGCTTGAAAACACATCGTCTGTGTGGTGAAATTAGTTGATTTTGAGTTGTGATTATTGTTAGAAGATCAACACTCCTGAAAAAAGATGGAAATATATACTAGATTTGTTTGTATATGTTTTTGATGCAGTGAGGAAGTTGTTTCAAACCTGCAGCCAAACTGATAAATAATATTCCTGAATTAATTTACTGGATTGTATTTGGTCCTTCACAAGGTAAGGATAAGTGATCCTTCAATTCCTGTGTAGAGTTTAAGTTCATTCAGACTAGGTTTTTATAACATTCAACCCCTGAAATGCTTCCGTTATTGCCTGACAGCACCAAATTTACCTGGTAGCCTCTGACCCATTTAAGTTTATGTGAAGATATATATTTTATTATTTATATAGTGTGTCCATACTTTAACCCTAAAAGGCATGGGTGGCATAATCCCCTTGCCCCTCAGTGCCGACATGAATCGACAGTGGGAGTAAGGTGAGCGATAATTGTCATTTTGCTCATTATTAGTGTACAATAAATTGTATGCAGTTGCTTGTTGAGCTCATTTTGTACATGTTCACAATTAAACACTTGTATTTCATTTTTAATTCAATTCATTGGTTTGAAAGTGGTTTACACACATAATAAAAGTTAAAACAATTTTTAGCTGCAGTATTTAATCCATCACATTCTAGGATATGTTCTTTCATATAAAAAAAAAGAAACTAAAATATAAACTAAAGAATCCATCAGATTTTGTTCCAATAACCAAGCTTAGGGGCGGTGCCAGGGTGAAATTTTAAGGTGTGTGTGGGGGGGGGGGTCGAAAGTCTGTTAATTTGCGCAGGCAACATTTTTGTCAAGGCCAAATTTACAGCCAAATCAGCAGCCAAAAAGTCGCTCAGTTGGGGGGGGGGATTTTTGTGGCCATAAAAGTTTTCTCACGGCCAAATTAGCAGCTAATTTTCATTACTTACGCCCCTGACTAAGCTTGTAAGTTATGATGGATATTGTCTGCTGACAATACACCTATTCTGTTCAATTCCTCCAGCGCCAAGGAATTCCATTTCATTGAGGTTGAAGTGACAGGGCCAGGAGATGCCGAGGCAGGCAAGGCCTTCACGGTGTCCACCAAACGGAAAAGTCCTGCCAGCCACAAGGCAGTCACCAGCAATGCCACCTATGTCTCATTCTTCAGCAGTGTCCTCAGTAAGTACACCAATGTGATGGCTTAGTGGGTTAGAGCATTGGCCTCATGTCTGGAAGGTCGCAGGTTCGAGCCCTGGTTCGGTCATACCAAAGACGTTTAAAAATGGTACCTTCTGCTTTCTAGCCAGGCACTAGGCATTCTAGAATAGAGAAGAGTAATAATACAATTTATGTTATGCAGGCCCCATTGCGAGAACAGTCTGTTTGACTAAAGTGGCTACCCCTGGGTAAATAAAAATATTATTAATTTTATAATAAGTACAAGCTTTCCTGTCACTCTACTTATCCTAGTTTGCAGGGATGTAGTCGAGGCAGGCCTCGAGGCCAGATTTTGCCGGCCTTGGCCTCGGACCGAGTCACGTGTACAAAGTCTATGGGAACAATATTTTTCCAGCGGCCTCGTGATTCGGAACGGCCGGACTCAACTACATCCCTGCTAGTTTGTCCTTCTCATTTGACCTTGCACCTTGTAGTCCTAGTTTGGTAGATAAAGTATATTGGGTAGAAAACCCTCAGGAAAAAAAAAAACAGAGTGGCGTATTTCTCTTGCTGTAGAATCAAAATATCTGGTATTAGAAGGAGAAGGTGGAAAATCTTTTCAGAAGCAAGACGATATCAAGATTATCCTGATCAGTTGAGTAGTTTTCTTTCTGGAGTCCTTTTCGTGATACAGGATCAGCCTCATTTAGTAGAATGAGTGTACCATTTCATTTATTGACCACTGAACCCAGGCATTGTCCAACTACTGTGTACAATCTTTGTATCATTTTTTTCTTCTCGAAAATTGTTGACCAATGATTTTAGTTCCAACACCATGGCACAGGAAATATGTCATTCTATTTTGTATTTTCATTATTTTGTTTTCATTCTTTTTTTATTGGGTGGTGTAGGGGTAGGGGAAGGGGGCACCCTGTATGATACTTTGAATATATCCAGGTAAAACTGTGTTACACTCACACTTACACCAAATAAAGGTAAGTATGTAATGAAGAATTTTCTCACATTCGACATGGGTCCCACACTTTGGATTAGTCTCCCTTTGTCTTTATGAAATTCTCCTACGATGTCAACACTCAAAGAACACCTTAAAACTTGCCGGTATATTTTTGTTTGCATCATGACTGTTTTATTCTAACATTGTTAATTGTTATTTCAGAGCTGTCAACTACTTTTAGACCATTTCAGTGTTTTGATGGCTGAAATTTAGTACTTTGCTAAAGTAATCAGTATCTCTGCAGGCATGTAATAGCAATTCACATAATTCACAATTTTTAAAATCAGTATTTTGCATAAATCCTTCAGTATTTTCATCAAATTTCAGTACAAAATACTGAAAATCAGTAATACTTGGCAGCTCTGTTATTTATGTCTACTAAACTATGTTAATTTTTCCCTGTATTAGTCCATTCATTTATTTTTATCGCATTGTCACCATCTTTGCTGAATGCTGTGTCAGTACAAAAAGACATTATTATTATATCCTTGGTTGTCTGGCAGAAGGACCCTAGCGTATGTTCTCGGCAGAAGGGCCTTAATACTAAATTGTTTCTAACTTCAAAACCATTAGCTCTTCTCACATGAAATCAAAGTATTGTGATATTTTTAGATTCTTCTGCTGTGAAGATATGCTAGGGCCCTTTTGCTGGACAACCAACGATTTATTGTTTGTGTCTTTTACTACTTTTATAGAAAACTGTAACAGTGTCATTGCCAATGAAAACCTTGACGCATAAGAGACGATTTGATTTCACTATAACATAATTTTCCATAGATCCTAACCTGAATATGTAATTCTTAGCCTGCAATGGGTTAAAATATCTTGAATATTGTTTTCTGTGATATCTCGTTATTGTTGACAGGAGCACATGGTCAAGGAGCTGGTGTTCATTTATGCTGAAAAGGTGTCTTGCGTACCGTTTGTTTATGATGTCTTCCAACGAGACAGTGTATGTCTTATTTTTTGTTTTTGCTGCTAATGAGAGTTTGGATGACGCCCTTCAATGGCAGCTCTCAATCCACTTACCTGTGTAGTAAACGAGCCTCGTGACCTTTGATACCAAATCCTGAGCAATATTAAAAGCTGAGTTGTATGGCTGTATTATATGATTTGTTTCCAAATCATATTATTATCATCTTGCCCTTGTCTTTTTTGTCTCTTCCATTTACATGCCACAATAATTACAATATTTTTGTACATGAAGCCATTCTTTTCATATTATTTATGGTTAAAGAAATTGTATATTTGTTGATTTACAAAATCAACCTTGACAAATTGCTGTACTGTGTGCATTATATACCCCATATATATTTTGTACTGAAATAAATCATTGTGTACTAGAGCATCCAAACCAATGTAATAATACAATCATGAATTGCTTCATCATGTCAATAACTCATGTTTTGCAGTTTTGCACATGAATTTCATTGAATGATGATGGGAGAAATGAATGCCAAATTTGTCATTAACAATTGAGGACCAAGTTTCTTGGTGTAGCTCTAAAATGTGTGTGTGTGTGTGTGTGTGTGTGTGTGTGTGTGTGTGTGTGTGTGTGTGTACGCGCGCGTGCGTGTGTGTGTGTGTGTGTGTGTGTGTGTGTGTGTGTGTGTTTGTGTGTGCATTTATGTGTGTGTCTGTGTCTGTGTGTGTTTTTTTTAAGCCTACGTAAACTATTTGAAAATGGTGTTGTTTTGTAAAGTGGGTTCCATCTCTAGAAAGCAAGGTTGCACATTGCTATTACTATAGCTTACAACAAAAACTTGTGGAATAAAGCTTACAGAAAATACTTTTTGAATTAGACATTCCATATGTATGTTTAGAATAAGTTTGTAATGTGTGTATTCTGTGAATACTTACGACTTTGTTTTGTATACTATCCGCTCCACAATCTTTTTAAAACGTGATTGAGAGCAGCAACCATTGAGTATCTACAGATATAGATATTTAAATATAAGTTATCAATTCAAAGTTTATTTTAAATGTGTTCCCCTTGTTTTCATCAAAATTATATCTAGTAGGAACTTTAGGGACCCATATTTAAATACAGTCCCTTTGTTAACCCAGTATTAGCTTGTTTCAGACTTGGATGATTTTCAATGTCAGGTTATCATAAACACAGCTCTGCCACTGTATTCCTAGCCTTTTGACATGGCCCTCTCGCTGTTATGGGCAAGCATGGCAGCGCAAGGGCCTTTTGAAATCTGCTTGGCATCCGAAAAGCAATTATTCATGACCACAGGAACGACCGATCTCTGTTCGAATCAACTGATGAAATTGTGCACTATGATCCCCTCTCTTGGCCTTGTCAACTATTCGGTGGGTTGAAAGAAATTCCTTCAGTGTTGGTTACTACAAAACATATACCATCAAACACCAAATTTGTACACGTTCATTTTTTGAACAGAGTATTTCAAGCATTTTTCTTTAAATTTTGTTTCGTAAGGTCCAATTTGGCATGAAAAATCTGCGTTTGTGAATCATTTCGCCTAATGAAATAGTGAACGCTTCCAGATCATTTCGTGTTACAGCAACAGTCTGTACGAACATGGTCCTAGTATGATTAAATATTCAACGTAGGATCAAGTAGACAGACGCGCTGATTGGTTGATTTTTGCTACCCAAAATAGGGTAGCAAAATTTGGTAATTAAAAGGTCTAACATAAGAATTGGAATCAGATCTCAAAAGGCCCTCGCGCTGCGCGCTCGGCTGGGCTCGCTTCGCTCGCCCATAATACAGCGAGAGGGCCTTATCAAAAGGCTACTGTATTCCATCCTCAATTAGCTCCAGCCTTTAGGGACTATGTGCTGCAATCATATCCTTCTTTTAGTATTTTATACCTGTGTTGTACTTGTTGAAAGATACTGGTCCTACTTTCTCCCAAGTTTTGTCTGATCTGCTTGAATGCACTGAATTACTCTAATTCTAACCATTTGGGGATGACTTACTTACTTAGACTTAGTTCCTCCTGTTCCATGCGGAGCACTGGGCAGCAACAGAACTCCTCCAACCTCCCCGGTCTTCCGCCAAAGCCTCCGCCTCTTGCCAGGTAATCCCCATTTCCTGGAGGTCCCTCATGATTGTCCTTCTCCAGGTGGTTACTGGCCTGCCCCTTCTCCTACCACCATCGGGGGTCGACTCCAAAGCTACCTTGGCATGTCTCCCTTCTGGCATTCTGAGAGTGTGACCCAGGATTCTTAAGTCGTCCCTCTTTCACTGTCGTGCTGAGTTTTCTTTGGTGTGTTCTGCGTACATGCAATACTTCGTCGTTGGATATCCTATCCTTCCAGCTGATGCCAAGGATTTTCCTGAGACATCTTTGGTGGAAGACGTCTAGTTTTTGTGCTATTCTATCAGTCATTTTCCATGTCTCACTAGCACATATAGCAACTGTTGTAACGAGGGTTGCATACAGTATGACTTCCACATCCCGTTGGGTCTTTTGAAGACAGAGTTTGCCTTGCCTAATCGGCATGACATATCTTCTGTAATGTCCCCCTGGTTAGAGATGGTGCTCGCAAGATAGGTTAACTTAGGG
The DNA here is from genome assembly GCA_001188425.1 of Eucidaris tribuloides. NCBI lineage: Eukaryota > Metazoa > Echinodermata > Echinoidea > Cidaroida > Cidaridae > Eucidaris > Eucidaris tribuloides. The sequence continues at coordinate 5,058 of JZLH01S0458512.1, read as the reverse complement.
ACCTCAATATTGTGTTGGTTGACTTGTATGTTTGTAGGCTGATCTGTCTTGACTGGCATTACTTTCGTCTTCTTGGTATTAACTCTAAGTCCTACCTTGGATGCTGCGGTGGCAAGGTTGTCTGTCATCGCCTGCAAGTTTTGGACAGAGGCTTCTAGGAGAGCCAGGTCATCTGCAAAGTCGAGATCAGTCAGCCATGTGGAGTTGGTCCAATATATACCAAAACTCTGGTCGTCCATAGTCTGTCGCATCACGAAGTCGATGGTAATCAGGAACAACATGGGAGATAATATACACCCTTGGTGTACTCCTGACATGATGATGAAGTAGTCTGTATGACCAGTACCTGTTCTGATGCAGCACCTAGAGTTCCTATACAAGCTCTTGAACAGGTTGATAAACTTTTTAGGGATACCATAGATTTCTGCTGTTTCCCATACAGATTCCCTATTTACACTGTCAAAAGCTTTTTTTAAGTCTATGAAATTGATGTACAGCTTAGAGTTAAATTTGATGCTCTGTTCTATAATGTTCCTTAGCATAAGTATTTGTTCCGTGAATGATCTCCCACTGCGGAATCCGGCTTGTTCCTCTCGCAGCCTTACGTCAACACCGTCTTTCAGCCTGTTGAGCAGTACTGTGCAAAATACCTTGCCTGGAATAGAGAGTAATGTAATGCCCCTCCAGATGTTACAGTTGCTCATGTCACCATTCTTTGGTAGCGTGGTGATCACTTTTTCCCTCCACTCATTTGGTACATCTTCTTCTTCCCATATCATGTTAAATAGATGCTGTAACTGGCGTTTTAGTTCTTGACCACCGTGTTTTAGTATTTCTGGTGGAACTGAGTCAGTGCCAGGTGATTTCCCATTTTTTTTTTTTGTGCACTTCTGTTACTGTGATCTCACCAATGTCAACATCCAGAGGGTCCATTTTATCTATCACACTAAAATCTATACATGTAGAAGGGTCTGACTGATTAAGGACTTCTGTGAAATGTTCGATCCATCTGGCGTTTTGCTCTTCATCTGTCATGAGGCTTTTCCCAGTTTTGTCCTTTATTGGGATTGTGTTTTGTTTTCTGGAGCCTCCTAGTTCTTTCGTAATTTGGTAGAGTGATTTGGCATCGTATCCTATTGGCTGCAGGATGGGATGGGAGGCATCATATGCACCCAGCCTGAAGTGAAGTTTACACTTAAAATAATCTATTTTGAAATATAAATTATGTTGTGCATGTATATATTCACATGTATTCTTTAAGTAATACATCAACATTGTGAAGTTCTGACAATATTCATTACTCTTGTATACAATATATATCATACAAAATTAAATGTATGAATTGTGGATATGAAAGAAACTGTCCTTAAATGAAATCAATGGGTTCTTTACAATGTAAGTGTACTTCTGGTAAAAATAAAATGTTTATTTTGCATTTAAAAAGGCTGTACGGTAGTCCTTGTTCAATTATTCATATTCATTATTCAGTTGGTTGATGTTCAATGTGAATGTTTTTGTTTTGTGCTAGTATATGTGTGTGTTTGTGTTTGTATTTGTGTATATATGCATGTGTGTGTGAGTAATGGTGTGTGTGTGTTTGTATGTATGTGAGTGTGTTTTGTGTTTGTATGTGTGTGAGTAATGGTGTGTTTGTGTGGTATGTCTGTGTGAGTAATGGTGTTTGTGTGTATGTGTGTGTGTTTGTGTTTGTGTATGTGTGTTTGTGTTTGTGTGTGTATGTCTGTGTGTGAGTAATGGTGTGTTTGTGTATGTCTATGTGTGAGTAATGGTGTTTGTGTGTGCATGTGTGTGTAAGTGTATGTGTGTGTATGGGTGTGTATGTATGTTGTGTGTGTGTGTGTGTGTGTTTGTATGTATGTGTGTTTGTGCCTGTGTGGGTTTGTGCACATGTGTGTGACCATGTGTGTGAGTGTATGTGTGTGTGTTGTGTGTGTGTGTATAATTATGTGAGTGCATCTGTGTGTGTTGTGTGTGTGTTGTTTGTGTGTGTGTGCATGTGTGTGTGTATGTGTGTGTTGTGTTGTGTGTGTGTGTGTGTGTGTGTGTGTTGTGTGTGTGTGTGTGTGTGTGTGTGTGTGTGTCGTGTGTGTGTGTGTGTGTTGTGTGGTGTGTGTGTGTGTGTGTGTGTGTGTGTGTGTGTGTGTGTGTGTGTTATGTGTGTGTGTGTGTATGTGTGTGTGTGTATGTGTGTATGTGTGTGTGTGTGTCACTGGTCGAACACAAGTTAAGTACATGGTTGTATAGTCTGTTTGCATGCCTAAAAATTAATATTGTGTAAACGCACTGGTACAGAGAAATGAAATACCACTGAAGAACCTTTAGCAAAGTATAGGAACTGGAAACTCAGTTTTAGCATGGTTTTAGTGAAATTATACTGACCGTTAGATTGGAAGTCTACTACATGTACTATTATAGTCTACTTTCCGACCCTTACAGTGCTATTGTATTCATCATGTATCATATGTGAAACTTAGTCACAACCTACAAATGTATACATATAAATTTATAAACATTACTAATTTTATGCATAGTCTTATACATATTATTATTGTTCATAGACTGATACTTTATTGGGCTTTCGGTGGGCTTCACATGACTCTAAACATGGAGCTACAGCAGGCTAATTAAGGTTATTTCGGGTGCATTTTTCAAATTCTGGGTAATTACTGATCTTTAGATTTTACAGACACGTCCTTCATAGAAAGCTTAAGGGCATGAGTGATGTTTTGCTGTATTTCTGGAGGGATGAAAACGAGATTCCCTGCTTTTAAAATATCGTAATTTATGTTTTCCATGATGTTTATTAACCATGCATTCAAACACTATCATGTAGGTCACTCAAATATCAAAGTTTGATCCTTTTTGGAATACGGCGTTCCAAATGTATGTTAAAATTAACATGGCTGTTCACATTATTCGTTTCTGATAAACTGATCGAGGCCAGGATCGAGGTCGACTTCATGGACCTTGATCTTTAAAGTAAAAGGCTAACATTGTGGAGCTTCAATTTAAAAAAAAAATTAAAAAAATGTCAAACTTTGATATCTGAGCTACAAAGCACTGTGCGAATGGACAAATAAACACCCTAGAATACAAATATTTGGAAAGTTATGCTGCCAGTGGCAAGATATGCATGCCATTTCCATTCCGGTGGAGGATAAAATCTGCACACAGTAAGTCTATGGGAGGAAATGGGCAAGTGAATTCTGTCAATTTGAGTGCTTGTAGATTTTCACTCTTTAAAGCACTTGATCATCATTTTGAAATACAATTTTTTTCAGGGCCTCTTTTCTAGTCCTTATCAAAGACACTTCGAGCATGTTTGATTATGTAGCTCACCTTTTTTTAAACTGTGGTCATTGGTAACCGATGGCTTTAAATAGTCCCGTAACCCTGCCGGAAGATTTTCTTGACAATCCCCTGTCTTTTGTAAATGAGTTCAGAGCTCCTACGTCGACTACCTACTAGACCTACACCACACGCGGTTGACAGATTAATTCTTACACAGTCACTCTCTCTCTCTTTCTCTTACAGCACACACACACACGCACACACGCACG
>JZLH01S0458335.1:48551-64802 GCA_001188425.1 Eucidaris tribuloides | reverse complement strand
ATATCCACCTGACCATCATTCATGTAACTGTCGAGGTGATATTAGTAATACATGAAAAATTCACTCACTCAAAGAACGTGTAAGTAGGGGTTGTGCTATGGGGAGGGGGGGGGTAGGGGGGTGGCGAATGACCCCAAGGAGATTAATTACGGTAACTCCCCCTCCAACATATCCACCTGACCACCATTCATGTATCCATCCTGGTGATAACAGTAAAATATGAACCATGGTTACTCATTCAATGTGACACAGTAACTCTTAAAGGCATCGAATAACTTTATGTTTCAAGTTTATAAAATCTGAGCTACTTGATTTCCCCGTGCTACTAGTGTCTCTGATAAGGTCTAAAATGAAGCACTGATAAATTGCAGTTTAAAATGATCTTTATGTGCTTTTCAAAAGTAAAAAAAAATTAAGCAACCATTCCAGTTTTCCCCCATACACTGCTGTGTTGCAGAGTTTTCATCCCCTGACAATAATTCATGTGCCGATTTTAATCTGTACATATTTTAGAAGTGAAAGCATAAATGCCTGAAATTTGGTGTTCTAGGGTGTTTATTTGTCCATTCAAACACTGTCAGATACGTTAGTTAGCAAAGTTTGACCATTTTTTAAATTGGGCTTCTGCACTGCTACATAGAATCTTATTGGCACAATTTTGCACCCCAAATTGCAGCATTGTAATATTATGCTCCAGCATCACTTAAAGATTGTGTCAGGGATGTGCAAGTCCATTACTTCCCTTCATTATCAATACCAAACGGTAGTTTAGTACTTACAAATGGTGTGTTGAAAGTTTGAGATCCATACGTCATGAATTTGTTGTTTTATGAGAAAAACTAATAACGACATGTTACCAGAATGTTGTTCTTTCCGTGAGTTTCAATTTTGCTCAAACTGCGAATCGCGGTTATTGTGTAACGTCGGAAGACCAGCGCAGCGCACTGATTGGTCAAACGGCTAACCTCCGCACGACATTTAGCTGACGGCTGATCGGACAATTTTGGAATGGCACGTGCACGTTTGACGTCGCGGATTTTTTGAAAATGCTTCCCAGTAATTTGAAAAAGTATGAAGTTTAACCGTCCAGATTTTCACCAAAATTCAATATTTTACCCCAAGTCTCTATGAGAGGTGTTTATTTATATCAATCTTCACATTGGATATGATTTCAGCTGATTTCATTCATTTAGATGTTTTTTGATGTGCAAATCAATGACACAAACTTTAAAGAAGAAAAGGCTGCCAGGTAACAGGAATAAGCTAAGACATTTTTTGAAATTGTGAGAATTATGGTACATGATAATGAAGAAAACCTAAACGAAGAGTATGGTGTGACAAGTACCATCAGCATGGCAGAAGTACATAGTAATAGCAAAGAAAGTAAAGGCACATAATTCTGTCTATTGTTTAGCACAAGTGCACAACTGAAATATGAATTAAAGACGATCTCGAGGGTTGCTTTTACTTTTTAGAAGTAGATCTTAGCATGTTTAGCAATGGTTTCAAAAATGTTGAAACATATATGATATATTCACGACATAATTAGAGATTTGGTGACGCAAACCAAAAGGCAAAAACAGAAGTCAATATGTATTTGTGCTGCAGGGGCCATTTAAATGCCTTTAAACTTTACATCTAATTAAGCAATCGAGTGCCTCAAAATGCATTCATCTGAAAGTACACTTACCTGCAGGAGATCCCCTTTGTTTTCGCTGAGACCATAGATGGCATACAGCTGGCACAGGGCTAAGAGGGCGTCCCTTGCTGGTCGGGACACCTCAGCGGAGTTGACGCCATCGTAGAAACTCTCCACAACGTACAGGTGACAGTGAGCCTGCAGGTGAACATTAACAAGTAATAATAAGATGTTAGTACAGGCTCCACCATTAATTTGATACATCAAAATTTCATGAAAACTTTTTTCATGTTCATGATATTACATAGCCGTGTTGGAGACGAGACCACAAGTACCGAGTTCGAGTCCACAGATAAAAAACCTTGCCATTCATTTTACATACAGAGTCGACATCGAGTCTGAATCCACTAAACTGGACTTGAGTCCAGATTCAACTACAACACTGTTAAAAAGGAGAAATATTGTCAGATATAAATGGAGAAATACTCTGATGTTTGAAAATATACACACAACAAAAAAAGTAACTACCCCCTTTTTCAAACAACCATAACTTTTTAACGAAATAAATTTCAGCAAAATAATTTGAATGATCCGTCAAGCCATGAATGAGTGAGCATGTACTAAAGCAAAAATGTCACTTTTCAAAAGTTACAGGAGTCATCTCTTATGCCAAAATAGTGGTAAATAATGGCATTTTTTGCTTTGTTCATTAAGTGTGCTCATTCAACCTTGACATGGTTACAACCTCTTATGTTCGTACAACATGTAAAGATACGTTTTGCTAAAAAAATACCGGATTTTAATTTTTTCAATTAACTTAATGGACCTTACAATTTCAAAATTGAGAAATGTGGAATTTTTTTATATTGAGCTCATTGAAGCGTAAAATGTGCGAAAAGTGCCAGGGAAAGTGTAAGAGGGGTCAATCGATAGATGATTAACATAAATAGCGCTCAATCATTGACCAGAAACAAAATTTGTCAAAGTCCTGCATCACAAATTCCCCCCAATGACCCTTGTGACTTTTGAAAAGTGACATTTTTGCCTTTAATGCATGCTCACTCATGCATGGCTTGACGGATCAATCACATTTTCATACATAAGTTGGTCAATGCGTGTAGAAATACTCCTGCAAAATTATTTTGCTAAAACTTATTTTGTTAAAAAGTTATGGTAGTTTGAAAAAGGGGTAGTTACTTTTTTGTGTGTTTATATCAAAACATATCAAACTTATTACTCAAAATTGTTATAGGCAACACTTTTCAGACAATACAATAAACTTAACTAATTCATGGCTTGATGGCTTTTTTTTGGGCTTGATGCTTATATCTGGGGGGGGGGTGGGGGGGATTGCCCGAGATCGGCCACTCGACGCGCGATCTGCGCAAAATCGGCACGCACGTCAGCTCATCACGTGTACGAGACGGTATAGTTTAATTTACTGAATCTAATTTCATCTATGTATTATCGTAATTATGCGTAAGCAATAATTATCCTGGATAATCTTATGTTAAAGCTCAAATGCTATTTTTGGTCTAGGACTCTCTTTTAAGTCGTTTTAGCAAAAAGTCTTTGAAAAACAATCCGGGAATCGAATATGATTCTAAGTGTATTTCATTGTTGTGAATTTCTTATGTATTTCTTTGTTTTTTCGACCTTTTGTTTTCTATTGTTTTTTTCGATGAAATTTGTCAGGGACGCTTTGTCGATCTAAACAGCACAAATTACTTAATTTCAACCAAGTAAAGTAAAAAATATATACATTATGATTTTTGGTGAAGACACAATTTGTATTGAAAATTGTAATCGAAATCAGTTTTGAGACCAACAAGGTATTTTTGGGCGATGAATGAGTTCAATGTTACGTAATTCGGGAACGCCGTACTCGGCGTCCCGCAATTTGGGTTCTTAAAGCATGCGCCGAGGATCGAGAATGAAAAGTATGAACGCGACGGTTTGTTCTCGCTGTTGCAGACATATTGTGCGAAAGTCTGGGGGGGGCAGATGCCCCCCCGCCTATTTTAGTGGTTAAAACCCTAAACAAAACAAAAAAAAAATGTTGAAAGATTACACCGGTTTGCTAATGCCAGTAACAGATTTGCCATGCCTACTTGTTTTCAGGATATAAAAATCCCAGGTTAAAGGCAGTGGATCTCATTTGCAAACATTCCTGCAGACCAGGAAAAGATAAGCCATGCCCTAAGGCTATTGATGAAGGGCATGTCTGTGAAATCTTGGGGAGAGTAATTGCTTAGAATTCGAAAAATACGAAAGAAAAACAATAGCCGTTTAGTGTACGTTCTATGGTAGGAATTTTTTTCTCGTGAGAAACAAATCAAATCAAAGTCTAACAGTCACTATAATTCCACTAAAACTGAGTTTCTAGTTCCTATATTTTGATAAAGGTTCCCAGATGGCATTTTCTTCTAAATGCCATTGTATTTACCCAATGTTAATTTTTAGGCTGCAAAAGAGATCCCCTGCCTTTAAACCAATATATTGAATTTTCACGATATGATTTCACCAATATATCAACATTCGGAAAATGATATATGGACTGAGACTTCATGTCAGTCAGTTGATATTACTACAATACATTATAATAAATAACTGCTCACAGTTTTTCAAGGAAGAAAAAAAAATTTGGCATTCTTCACTGAACCCATCAAAAATTGCAGGTCACCTTCAAATAATCCATTATGCTGTTCCTTCATTGCTGAAGTCTGTCAAAACAATTTTGTCTTCTGATAGTCAGTAAAACTGTAGGGCATTGTACTTTAAATTGGCTATTACCTAAGGTTTGGGGATTAAATAGTGTCAAAAGAAGTCACAAATTAGGGGTAGAGGGGTGGGAACATACCCTCACATTCATGAAGTCACTTCATTTTTGTTGTTTTATTTTTTAATGTATGTAGTTGTATTTCATTTGTCTTTTCATATTTTGTAATTGTTTGTCAGCCAGTGTTCTTTGCTTCTTTGCTGAGGATGAACATTTCAATGACTATTATCAACTTCTAAGCCCACCCTTCAAAATTTCCTGTTACGCCACTCTGGCAAAGACACATTAACTTTGTGTCTCAAGACAATAATAAATGTCAAAATGACACTATGACATCATGTCACAAACTAATTCTGCTAAATCATCTAACACCTTCCCCCTCAAGAGTTGAACAGACATCATTTTACACAATTAATGGCATTGACTAAGTCTGATATCATCATCGCTAACACCCTCCCCTTCCTTGCAAAATATAAATGGCCACAATAAAATCACTCAGAACCTCATACCCTGTCACCCAATTACTTTTAGAACAGATTGGGGGAAAAAAGGGAGTATCTTGCAAAACTTTTGTTGATTTTGTTTTATGTGGTTTCCGGAGGAAGTGGTTGTAATGAACTTATAGCTCCATCACTATCCCAGATCTTAAAGGCAAGGTTCACTCTGACGTCAAGTTGGTTTTAATAAAAGCAGAACAATGAGAGAAACATATTAATGAAAGTTTGGCGAAAATCCACCAAAGAATAAGAAAGTTATGAATAGTTAAATTTTTAAATTTGTGACATCACATGCGAGCACCTCCCCCATTGTCATGTAATATAAAATTCCATAAAAAGGCATTTTCTCAGGAAATTAAAAACGATGTAACCTGTGCATTCAATATATTATTAGAAACATTATTTCATACATGCTTCTACAAAAAATAGCATTCAATTATCATGAACCAATAAAAAGTCTCAATTTATTGAATTAATATTACATGACATACGGGGAGCTGCTCGTACATGTATGTGACATCACAAAATTGAAACTTTGAGAGTACATAACTCGGCTATTCTGTGATGGATTTTCAAACTTTCATTAATATGTTTCTCTCATTGTTCTTGACGTCAAGGTGAACCTTGCCTTTAACTCTTAAAGTGTTGCCACATGAGCAACTTTTGGAGTGTAGTGTCCACTACAAACAGCTGTCACTTTTAATAAATGCATGATAGAGAAAAGTGTTGTGTAGAAAAGTTGTAGATAGTATTATCCTTTCCAGAAATGTACATGTAGGTTTTATCAGTGATGTCAAGAATTCAGAAGTTACACAGTATTTTGTACACTTATTCATTTAAGATCCCGAAATGTCTAAGAACATTATAGAACATGTACTTGTTTTCCTCATTTCACAAAAACTCTGTGATAAAATGTCAAATTTGTATGAAAATATCCCATGTAAAACTACCATTTTTATAAGAGATTTGGTGAGGGCTTCTCCTCTTCTATTTGAAAGTGTAATAAGAAATTAAATTACTGTCATACTTGTCATTCTTTATTGAAAGGGTCCCATTTGTGGTACAAAATTGCACCAGCGACATCTCAAGAGTTAAAGGAGATGTTTCCCTCGACATCGATGTGCATTCAGTGAATCCAGAACATCTTTAGAAATCGAACGTTGAAAGTTTGAGCAAATTTGGTAAAAGGCTGTTAAAGGGGAATGAAACTCAAACATCTTCTTGCATTCAGAGAATACAGAACAATAAAAGAAACAAAATGATGAAAGTTTGAGCAAATTTGGTTGAACCGTTCAAAAGTTATGAACATTCAAAGTTTATTTAATCATCATTATGAAGGATTCTTAAATTAGCAACCTTACCACTTTTTGAGATGAACGTGTGGAGAACTCCCCATTGGTTTTGTACACAAATTTTTACTTAATCTCACTTTTTAATGAAACATCTGATTGCCTCTTGCTTGTTGTACAAGTATGTCCCAGCAAAAATGATTATACTTGTTTTTCCAAAAGAATTTTATTTACCTTTTGAAACGACATTTCAGAAAAATGAAAATTTGTGAAAATTTGTGTACAAAACCAATGGGGAGTTCTCCACACTTTCATCTCAAAAAGTGGTAGCGTTGCCAATTTAAGAATCCTCCATAAGAAGGACTACATAAACTTTGAACATTCATAACTCTTGAACGATTTAGTCAAATTTGTTAAAACTTTTACCATTTTCTTTCTCTTATTGTTATCTATTCTTTGAATGCAAGTAGATGTCGGGGTTTTATTCCCCTTTAAAGAGATTTTCAAAAGTTTGAATAGGTATGTACGTGTATGTCACCCTCTGTATATGGCAATTCTGTTCAAGTATTTCCATGACTCTGAATGGAAATTTTCATATTTTCTGGGCTAACAAAAAAAAGCAAATTGACCTAACAGTTTATAGAAAGCATGCAGATTCATCTTACCCTACAAATACACAAACCAGAAAATCAATGAGAATTCATTTTCATTTGTCAGAGAAAAAATTTAAAAAATATGAAAATTCATGTACGAAGTCAACGGAAAGTTGTTCTAGTATGACATCTGACATCAGCCTAAATTCAGAATTGTCATGTACAGTCTACAGAAGGAGGTGAACAAATTTGTTTGAAGTGTTTTTAAAATCATATCTCTTGAATGGCTGAACAAAATTGGCTAAATTTCCACTGTTGCATTGTTCAATATCTTCCCCTAATTGGTGTAAGATAAAAAACAAAACAAAATTGTCTGACATTAAAATTGCAAGGAATATTTGTGGGGTGGGGGGTTAAACACAGAGGGCCTTTTTGGCTTGTTTGACTTACATCTGTCTACACAAAGGATTCTGTAAGAAAAAATAACAGAGGCTTTTTTTGTTCTGCTTGGTTAACTTTGTCATGTCTGAAGCACTGATGAGTAGGAACCTTTTATCTTTTTGCGTTACAACTTGTCGCCGCATCGGTAACAGTGAAGGATTTCTGTCAACATACCCGGGTACCACCCCCCCCCCAGATTGAAACAGTTTCACAGCCACGAAACTGGTAACACAATCATACAAAGCACCGCACCCTTACCATAGGGCAGGCGTTGACCAAGTAATTGGCAGTTGTTCCAGGCGAATTGGGCGAGGGCGCTCCTTTCTGTACTCTTCCTCTATCTCATGTCGGCAGCTTAGCTCACAATCCTAAAACAAACAAGAAGCAAGAATTCGAAGGAGCGTTACTTCAAACGCAGGGGTAACACAATGGAGAGGGCGATGGGAGGGGCGGGGACATTGTTTAAAATTCGCCCTTCCCCTCCAAAAATAGAATAAAATAAGAATTGGCCATACATGTACTGTTGCAAAAGTAGGATCAATGTTCCTTCACCTGTATGAGCCTCTTTGTTTGTTGCATCAATTTGCACTAAAATTAAGTTTTCATCCAACTGATACTTGTTTTTTTTTTTTTTTTCTTTGGGGGGGGGGTCTTGCCTTATTGATTTGCCCCATAAATCAGTGTTCTTCCCAAACTGATATGTTTGCTTTTTACTTGTTGTATCGATTTGCATCATAGATCGGTGTTCTTATGGACCTGATGACCTTTCCTTTAACAGTTGTATTGATATGTGCCATACTGTAAATCAGTGTTCTTCCCAAACTGTTGACCAGTTGTTGTTTTTTGGTTGTCACAAGATCTTCGGTACACCACTGGTTTTCACCCTCTCTAAGATTTTACTGTTGAGCCGCCCCTGCTTTCAAAAGGCGCCCAATCCACTTTTCCCCCAAAATGAGTTATTGGCCAACGATGAATCTACCTATGGTACAAAACTAGAACCAATTTTAAAATTGAAGCTCAACAACATTAAAACGAGTGTCTTAAAACCCAAAGTATACTGTAAAAGTGGAAATTTTTGTGCGATTAATTTTTTGTGCTTGCAGAATTTAGTGACATTTTGCATGTTTTTACTTCACGGAGAACAAAAATAAACAGCAAGCAAAACAACCCTGCCTTTGAAGGCAGCCACACAGTACAAATACAAAAGAGAAAAGTTAAAAGTGCAAAAACCAAATGATTATCTCTGCAAAAATATTTGCGTATTTTTACTTTTGTGCTATCATCGGCATGCACGAAAGCACAAAAATTTTCACACATGAAATATTCCACGTTTACAGTAGTTTTGGTATCTGGGGTGACCAAAGAATAATTTTTGAAAGATTGATGAAAAAGTTGTCTCATGGACCAAAACTATACTTGGGCTTTACCCATGATATGGATATGGTGAGAAAGAAATAATTATGTATGTCTGTGTGGAAGAATTACCAATGTTTATGCAGTGCTCTATACCTTTTGTGTCATTATCAAAGTCACAAGAGAAGAATTCAATTTTGTTTTGCTCCTAAATAATATGGTAGGTGAAATGTTAACAACTTTGTCCCCACTTGGCCAGCAACATGCATTCAGACTCACCTCTTGGCCCTGTGTCTGTAAGCACTGACAAGGATGTCCTGGTTCAGGAAATCAAGCTGTCTGACGGCCGTGCATCGCGGACCGATGTCCGCCTGGAGGTAGGCAGCGCAGCCCACCAAGTTATCCCCAGATCCTGCCTGGCGGACAAGTTTCATCAAGTACCTGGTTTAAAGAAGATAAATAGATAAAATTAGGTGGAAAAGGGTGACTGAATCCAACTGCTTATCCACTACTTATCCATTTACATTTACTTATTTATTTCTTTATTTGTGACCCGTCACGCCAAAAGAAGCCACAAGTCGATTTTTGGGCCCAGTTGTTTTTTGCCATATTCTTTTTATCCATATTCCAAGCTTTATTTTGGTATATTGCATGTTGCATAAAAGTATACCCGGAGAAATTCTACTTCAAACAAGAAGCTTTCACCGTGTCACGAAAATCTACTTTACGAGAAAACCGCTGTCAAAGTGCAGCGTCCGTTCAAAATGCGAAACCGCGATCGCGCTGAAATTCTGATAAAACCGAGGGTAAAAACTCCCTAGCAACAGTACGTTTGCATTGCTCTTCATTCTTGAATTGATATTTTGCAATTGGAATTTGTAGGTTTGTAGAAAGTGCTACTTTCAGTTTGAACGAATTTAGTAAGATTTTAATGCTCGTTTAGGGTTTACCAAAAATACATTGGGTTCTTAACAATCTGTGTTATTTCCGCTCGGTGCATATACCTTGCGAGGCGGATCACAGGTGACCATGGACGCCAGACACTTGGGGGGTCTTAGGGTGAGAGATTTGACAAAATAAATTTCCACAAGTAGTAATTGCTTGTAAGTCCACTGTTCATACTAATTTGCAAAGTTCGGGATTAAATAAACTGAGATTCTCAAGGGACACAATAACTTCTTATTGTCTGCTATATCGCTATTCAATTGATGAATAACTGCGCCAGCAGTCTAGAGTACGCGCAAGAATTAGGGCCCCCCCCCCCCATAATTTACATGCCGACAGACATGACACGGACCCGCTTTGCATAGTTATGATTCTGTCCTCTTTGACGGCTCCACGCGTTTAAGTGCCTATTCAACTAGATTGAGCCAGCTTTTATGCATCCGTAACAAAAGAACAAAAGAACTTGTGAAAGTTTTAATTGATTGTGCACATACTTGGTGTACTTGTGGGGATTACAAATTACATGGATAATGAAAAAGTGCATGTCTTAACTCTAAATTCTCTGGCGCAGCAAATACCTTCTCACGCTGCATCGGCATTTGTACTTACTCTGTTGATTTAAAGGTAAATGACATGATTGGGGGTAGTCCTCAACTTGGGCTGAAACTACTCTAGAATCAAGTAAACAATGCAATGATTCTCCTGTGAAAATCTTGTAGTCAAACGTTGACTCATTCTAAAATAAACAATGTCAATATCGCTCGTAGCACAGAAACATGTTGTGTGGCTCTCTATGGGGCTTATTTTTATCGTCCCCGGTAAAAATTAAGATACTCCTATGTTTATGCTTGATTCTCCTCAAGTAAACAAAATACAGACAAATCCTACCAGGTGGGTGATCCACTCCTGCTAGTGTATAGTTGGTATATATTTCAACTCATTTGGTTCTTGAGGCATTTTCAAGTGTTCCCAATCATGTCACTAACCTTTAATATTGACGCAAAATATTGTGAATCTAATGTCTGCAGATTAAAATGTCGAAAAAATCGGAAACTGCAAACAAATAGAGAATATAATAACAAATCAAGTTCAAGTTAAGGATAGCTTGTCAGTTTGCACCTTCGTAAAAAAAAATGGAATCACATCAATCACGATACGTCATGTGACACAGCTCTGCCAATGAGCAGCCGTCTTGCGTTGCTAGGGGCGCGGCCTAAATGACTCGGATTTTCTGTGTGGTTTTTTTCGTGAGGTCGAATGGAAGACTCTCAGAAAAACGTAGATATTACCCCTTTCCCGTGAATATTTTGATCCAAAACTTTCACAGGACATTAAAGAGGCTTTGAAGATTTGATTTCAGTCAAAAAAATAATTTTGACAAAAAATAATTTTGACAAATTTGACCTGTTCCGACAATTTTGCTCATTTTCTCTAAACCGTCCGTTGCGACTTGTGGCTCCTTTAGGCGTGATGGGTCACATTTTATTTATTTATTCATTTATTTATCTATTTATTTACTTACTTATTCATTCATTCATTTATTCAAGCTTTTGCTTATTTGTTTATTTATGTAATAATTATTTATCCATTTATTTATTTATTTTTTTATTTATTTATTTATTTCATTCATATTTATCTATTACTTATTTATTTATTTTTCTCACTAAAGGAAACCTTAGCTGGCAGTTTGCAGTAACATGACAGTATTTTCTCCCTCATAGGTACTGGAGGGCATCGCCATACCTTACAACTCTGGGAATCCACTGGCATAAGAGTAACTGAACATGTGAAGCGTCCCCAGACCTTTATTCTTCCATCCATATATATCTCTATCTAGTATTTATTTATTTATTGTTTTATTTATTTATTTATTTTATTTATTTATTTATTCATTTATTTATTTACTTATTCATTTTTTTGTTTAGTACGCACTTATTTATTTATTTACTTATTTTTTTTACTTAGTATGAATTTACTTAATAGTATTTAGTATTTATTCATTCACTTATTTATTCAAGTATTTATTTAGTTTTTATTATATTATTTATGTATGCATTTATTCATTTATTTATCCATATTCTTTCCTTACTGTAAAAACTTTACCTGGCAGTTTGCAGCAACATGACCGTATTCTCTCCCTCATAGGTACTGGAGGGTGTCGCCGTACCATACAACTCGGGGAATCCACTGGCATGAGAGAAGCCGTGCCCACCGCAGGACATGCGAAGTGTCTCCAGGCCGAGATTCATGAAGGTGGATGTGAAGGCCTTGAGACCGGCTGACGTTGCATGAAGCTGGATGGAGAAGAAAATGAATTGAGATTTAGGTCATTCATTCATCATTCATTCACTCATTCACAGCAGAGATGCCAAGTTCAAACAAAATTTTATGAGTGAGATTTTCATGACTAGGTGTCTCGGCGCGCGTGCGCACGCAAGCGAGGGTGTGGGAGGGGGGTGTACCCCCTTCCATGGTAGGGAGCTTTTTCAATTTTTAGCTCTTAATGGGGCGATCTGGTGCATACTTAACCCCTTGGGGATGACGGGCTTGTACAGAAGCCCAGTACATTGCACACTCAGAGACGACGGGCTTCTACAGAATCCCAGAAAATACAACATTTTCGGTCAAACACTGGATAAATTGGAGAGTTGTATTTCTTAATGTGTTTGTCCCAAATATTACACATTTCTGCCCAGAATAAAGTAAGAAAATAACTATTCTGTAAATAATTTTATTAGAAAACACGAGTTTGTATTCCCTTCACAATCAACCACGTGCAAATCGCGTCGTCTCTCAATGAACAACAGTGCCCTATAGCATCGAGCCCAAGGGGTTAACTCGTTGCCTCCAAGATTCTGAAAATCCCATAGAATTAACACAGGGCACATCCAGTTCCCGTAGCCAACGGGTTAAAGGGGAATAAAACCCATACATCTTCCAGAATTCAGAGCACAGAGAACAATAAAAGAGGGAAAACAGTGAAAGTTTGAGCAAATTTGGTTGAACGGTTCAAGAATCATGATCGTTGAAAGTTTATTTTATCCTTATTATGGAAGATCCTTAAATTGGCAACTCGACCCATTCTTTACATGAAAGTGTGGAGAACTTCCCATTGGATTTGTACACAAATGTTCATGAATTTGCAGTTTTCTGAAGGGTCAGTTGAGAAAGTAACTAAATTCTTTCGAAAAAGCACGTATAATCATTTTCGCTAGGACATACTTGCACTACAAGCAAGAGCAAACCCGAGTTTTGATAAAAAATGAGAATAAGTGAAAAATTGTGTACAAAACAATTGAAATCCTCCGTAACAACAATTAAATAAACTTTAACCAATCATAACTCTTGAACCGTTCAACCAAATTTGTTCACACTTTCACTAATTTCTTTCTTGAATTATTCCATAATCTCTGAATGCAGGAAGACGTCTGGGTTTCATTCCACTTTAAGTGACTATTTCTTACTTATTTTGAAAGACAAAAGGGGAATATACCTTCAATTGCAACTATCACTTTAATCCTGGCGGTCGGCCAGTGCGTAGTCTAGTAAATAATGCTACACTTTTTTGTCTTTTTCCCTGTCGGGTCCCGATGCGTGAGAAAAATGGGTGCCATGCGTGAGATCGTGCGACGCACCCTAAATGCGGGAGTCTCACGCAGAATGCATGAGACTTGGTAGCTCTGTCATAGGTCGATTGATTAGTTGATTGATTGTTTAACTGATTGACTGATTGATTGTTTAACTGGTTTATTGGTTGAATGACTGATTAAGTGATTGACTGCTTGACTGATTGATTGGCTGAATGTTTGATAGATTGGTTGGGTGACTGATTGACTCATTGACTAATTGATTGGTTTGTTGGTTAATTGAATGATTGATTGAATGATTGATTGATTGATTGATTGATTGATTGATTGATTGATTGATTGATTGATTGATTGATTGATTGATTGATTGATTGATTGATTGAATTATTGATTGATTGATTGATTGATTGATTGATTGATTGATTGATTGATTGATTGATTGATTGACTAATTGATAAAATTGATTGGTTGACTGATTGATTGATTGATTGATTGATTAATTGATTGATTGGTTGACCGATTGATTGACTGATTGATTGATTGATTGATTGATTGATTGATTGATTAATTGATTAATTGATCGACTGATTGACTGACTAATTAACTAATTGATTGGTTGAGTGACTGATTTACTAATTGACTGCTTGATTGATATTGTTTAACTGATTGATTGGTTCTAGTGCCTGATTAAGTGATTGACGGACTTCTTGACAGACTGACTGTTTAACCGATTGGTTAGTCGAGTGACTGATTAACTGATTGATTGACTGCTTGACTGACTGACTGTTTAACCAATTGACTAGTAGCGTGACTCACTTCTGGTAAGGAGGTGTAGTTGCCCTCGCTTATCTCGGCCAGACTGGTGAAATACGTTGTCATCATCTGCTTGCCAGTGAAGGCAAATGCGTAGGATGCGGCAATATTCGGGAAGATCTTGAGTTGTTGGCTTTGGTAGTCTAGGATCTTGGATTCTTTGGTACTGTGGTGTGCAAATAAAACAAGATGAAAACAAAACATACAGAGTGAACTCCATGCAGCTTCAATGACCAATATGTATTTAATTAGCATATGATGTATCTCATTTCATAAACTAACTCAGTCTCATTACTTTAAGACTCCGCAAGATTTGTAAGCAATTCAGCAGCTAACAGACTAAAATGGATAATATATTTTTTCAGTATGGTCTGCAAACATGGAATTGACTTACATGTAAAACTTGTATTTCCAAACCATAGGTTGGAAGGAAATTTTTTTTTATAATCTTTGAAATCTATGTGATAGGTAAGCTCTAAAAATGTATGCCTGATTCTTATACAATGCAAGTTGCAAAATATGTTTTTGAACATTTATTTATGTTTTCTTCAGAGGAAAATAGAATTTGAATTTTAGAACACCAAACAACCTTGGAGTTTCATCAGAAAACAGAAAACTTACGCTTGTAAAAAAAAAATGTTCATATACCACACAAACTCAAGAGGTTAAATATATTTTGGGCAGATTTATTTACCTGTTGCCTCCGAGATTCTGAAAATTCCATAGAGTTAATACAGGGCACATCCAGTTCTCGTAGTCAATGGGTCAATAGACCCATTTAAAGTGAATCTAATTTATGGATGTTCTTTCCTGGAGACTTAGTAAAAGAGATATTCCATTAACCTGCTTTCAATTAATGAACTAAATTACTAGAAATGCAGTCTACATGCATTACTTGTTGCTATGTCTGGCTACATACATACATACAATTGATTCTTATATAGCGCATTTCCAATTTTACAAATGATCAATGTGCTGTACAACTTATATGATTAAATAGAACTAAGAGAACAAAAATGTTTTCAGCTCCCTTCTGAATGTGTATATCGAAGCTGATGCACGCAGCTCTCTTGGCAACTTATTCCAGACTCTTGGTCCACAATAATGGAAGCTGCGCCCACCAGCTTTGGCTGGCCTCTCGTAAGCTTTAAAAGTTGTCAAGAACAAATTAACCAGTTGGACACAATTTGATTTTGATATAATACACATTCTCCATCGACCCCAACCCGAGATATCTCGTACAGTACTTAGCCTCCAACGGGTTAGCTTTGTCTAAAAAGTATGCATCAAATTTGGGTATGTCAGTTAACAGGTCTATGGTGGCTAAAACCTCTTGTGGTGAATTTAAACAATTTAATCTTCATATTCATACAAAATTGTTAACTTACTAAATTTGAGGTATTTTAATCACAAATTTATAGTCTAACATATACATTGTACAGTAAAGAGTACACCCACTACATGACTTACCCAGGTGTCATCTCTGACTGTCTCCTCACAACGCTGTACCTCGTGGCAATGGTGGCGCCCTTCGACAGAAACCAGCCACAATTACCCACAATGCCACTCCGGATAGGAACCATGCTGCCATAGCTTGCTTTGGCGTAGGGTGGGGCGACATAAGAACCATCAGGCATTACCTAGGAAATGAATCAAGACACAGTTTGGATAATTTTTTTGTTGTTGTTGCATTTCTTGATTTTATATGTAGAGTTTGTTGTTATTGTTTTTTTTATAAAATTAAAATACCACAAGAACCATCAGGCATTACCTAGGAAATGAAGCAAGACACAGTTTGGATAAGATTTTGTTAGTTGTTGTGTTGTTTTGAATTTATTTGTAAAGTTTATTTTTTATATTACTTAAAACAAACAGTACCAATTTACTCATAACATGATTCACTTAGTATAATTGTGTGATACCTTTGTGCCGCGGTTGAGACCCCCATTTTCAGCCCAGAATTTCAGTTCCAAAGCATTACAATTTCATAAGCCCCCAATTTTTTTTTTTTCAGTTCCAGACACCCCCAAATTTGCCGTTTCTCGTAACAATGCATCCCTAAATGGCCGTTCTAGACCACCGTACTTTAGTTTCACTACTGAGTTTTTGTTCGGCCACGTCAGAACTTCACTGCAGTGCAGTTCCGAAGCACAGCATTTTGAGGTCTTCTGAAGTCTTAGCTCCAGTTCCGCAGACCCCCATTTGTTTATTTGTTATATTACTTAAAACAAACAGTACCAATTTACTCATAACATGATTCACTTAGTATAATTGTGTGATACCTTTGTGCCGCGGTTGAGACCCCATTTTTAAGT
>JZLH01S0458335.1:19399-40377 GCA_001188425.1 Eucidaris tribuloides | reverse complement strand
AAAAGTTTGGGAAAGTTACACTGCACATGGCAAAAAGTTATGCATGGAATAAACAATCAAAACACTGCGGTAGCGATGTTTTAATACCCTAGTCGTAACACACAGTAAGTCTAATGGCGAGAATGGGCACAGTGAATCTGGTCAACTTACGGTTTTCACTTTTTTAAAGCACTAAATTAATATTTTGAAATACAATTTTTCAGCACGGCGTCCATTTTAAGACTCATCAAGACACTGGTAGCCATGGCGGAATCATGGTGGCTCAGATTTTTTGACTGGTTAATTAGCTATACTATTAACAAATCTCACAAAAAAAAAACTTATTGGGCATCATCAACGGATATATCATCCAATCAAGTCCAAGTTATATCTTACTCCAAACCTTGCAGACAGATTATGTAGGTCTCATCCCAGAGTTCCAAATCATAAACGGATCGACATCTATTACAAGAGACATAAAAAATAAAGCATGCTTGGTAAATCTCGTTTATGCGATTTTTTGTCTGGAAATGACAGAATGAGATCAAGATGAGACAGGGATTACTAATGTAATGTGCGTAGGGTGGATTCCAGACTTTCGAAAAAGCGGTGGGGTGGGGTTGGGGTGGTGAAAATTGTTCCGATGTGCTGCAAAGACGTATGAATAAACAGGCAAAAAAAAGGTCATCTTATTTTTCAGGAAAAACAAGGGGGGGGCCATTATGCCTCTTATTGTATGTATATTTAAGGTCAAGAAACTCATTTGTAACTCTCCATCACACGCAACATTATTAGAGTCCTTAGGTAGTCTATAAAGGCAGCTTGCCTGTGAAATCTGCAGATCACAGAATACTCTAGATTTTGGAAAATGATCAAAGAACCAAATAGTTGTGTTGTGTTATGTCTCCTAAGCACAAGTTTCAAATCTCACTTCAGGCCTATTACAGTACTTGTGCATATACCAGATAGTTGAGCCTACTTGTATGTGGTGCATGTGTCAGGCACAAAGAATGCAAGGTATCTACTATGTAAAAATCTGTTGGCACTTAGTTCTTCTAAGTGGCATTGTCTATCAGTTGTTGGGTGTCTCGAGACGTGCTCCGGTCTCGGGACATGTCTCGAGACAGTTGTTTGTGTGTTCGTGTCTCTTCTGCGCGCTCTCTCGGACGCTAATTGTCTCGTCTCGGTCTCGGTTCTCGACGGAATGTCTCGGTCTCAGTTAGGCCGAGACATCGACGAGACCTATGAAAACACAGCTCAATTTGACAAGTCACTGTCAGATTCTTCACTTCTTTTCTGCCCTGGCCTACAGCATAAAACTGCACATTTATTTTAATGATTTAAACTCGGGATTGGAGTACAAAGAGGTAGAGATTAAGAGTGGATACATTGAAATACAGTACTGTGATTTGTCACTTTTAGTGACAAGGTACATGTACTAAACTTAAAGCAGCAAACTGTCACTCAAGGTGTACACCATGCGCGTGTATTGAACTTTCAAAATGCGACCCTAAACAAGATCTGTTCGCCATCTGAAATACTCTAAACAATGATTCAAGTCTGAAAGATACCCTTGTAAAGTAAACCTGTTGAATACCCTAAACCAACGTTTTCAAGTCTGAAAAGATACCCTTTAAAGAAAACCCTCTGTTAAAAGTAATACCCATTTTCAATGATTTTATACCCTTTTCCATAGTATGCACACGCATCGCCCGCCGTGAAAAACAACCCTTTTTTACGGGGTTTGTTTATTCACGAGCCTCCGTTCAAAAGAAGAAGAAGTAGAAAATACAAACATATAAGGTCCTTCCACCGCAAAATTAATTTTGGTTAATTGTGCAAACATCTTTGAGTGTGTGTCTGTGTCTGGTCAGCTGTGGTGTTGTGTGCTGTGTGCTGTGGTGTGTTGTGTGTGTGTGGTGTGTTGTGTGGTGAGCGTGTGTGTGTGTTGTATGTTGTATGTGTGTATGTATGTGTGTTATGTGTTGGGGGGGGGGGCTGAGGGGGTATGGGTACCAGTCCCCATTACCCCCTATTTTTACAATGTGGATGCGCAGTCCCTAACCCCCTCCGCCTTTACAAGTCAGATACTGGATAACACCCCGTATCAAAGAGAAGAAGTAGAAATACAAACATATAAGGTCCTTCACCGCAAAATAATTTTTGTTAATTTGTATGCAAAACATTTGAGTGTGTGTCTGTGTCTGTCCAGCTGGTGTGTGTGGTGCTGTGTGTGTGTGTGTGTGTGTGGTGTTGTGTGTGTGTGTGTGTGTGTGTGTATGTGCTGATGTGTTGTATGCTATGCTGTGTGTATGTGTTGGGGGGGGGGTGGCTGAGGGGGTTATGGTACCAAGTCCCCATTACCCTATTTTACAATGTGGATGCAGTCCCTAAACCCCTCCTTTACAATGCAGATTACTGGATAACACCGCCCCCCCCCCCCCCCCCCCCCCGCCTTTCCTGGCACGGTCGCGACAATGTACGAGTCATGTACCTTTCCATAAAGGCCAAAGTTTTCATCTTACAAATTCATATTCCGTTTTTCTCCATGTTGTAATTTAGCAATTTCCGACTTGAATTTGTGTTGCGTTAAAAATCACAAATAGAACGTCAATCTTACTAGGCCATTGGGGGTTTTGATTCGGAGTTTGGGGGACATGATATTTTTTTTTTTTTTTTTTTGCTTTATCAAGCATCTTTTTAATAAAAAGTTAGTTTTATTCAATAAATTAAATAAATTTTTTACTTCGCGGTGGATTTTAGTCGGGCATTATTGTTTAATTATTTTGCTTCAAAATGCTGTTTTCCGCGTATATAGGCCTACTGCTACATCGAATTCTGATTTCCTTGGAAAATCGCACGTTGGAAAACTTCGTCTTTATTTTCAGCCTTCCACCCTGACTAGGCTACTTACCTTGATCATGACACATTCATATCAGGCAATGGTCCCCGCCAGGTGCCATCCCCCCCCCCAGTCCGCTCTCATCTCCATGATTATCGACAATGATGAGATGACGATGATAATGATGATGATGATGATGATCGATACAATGAGAATGAACTTAAAACTGTTGTAATAGTCTATACTTGCAATCGGTCAGGTTGGAATATGGAAGAAGGAAAGTGTGTGCATTGCATAGAGATAACTAGTGTCTCGTTTACTGTCTCGGGCGGTTAGTGTCTCGGTCTCGTCTCGGTCTCGGAGGTAATTGTCTCGGTCTCGGTCTCGTCTCGGCTGATTTGAAAATAAAGTTGTCTCTTTGTTCTCGTTCGGTTCTTCGAACGCTAATTGTCTCGGTCTTCGTCTCGTCTCGGCTGAAACTGTCTCGGACCCAACACTGACTAGCCTCTTCTGAGTCCACACTCGCGCAAGGCGTCGTTGTCTATTTGAGGGTAAAAAGAGACTTGCATGCACTGTCTAGAAATAGGCTAGATACTACTACTAGAATTTTTGTTGCCTGAAAAAAAAATCAAATTGAGAGTCTCAGTTTACTTTACACTAATTCACTAAAAAACTGCATTCTAGCTCCTACACATTGCTTGAAGGTTCTCAAATTAGCATTTTCTCTCTATATTACATTGACAGAATGTTTAAAATTTAGGCATGCTAAGAGGACACTCATCTATTAAAATGGAGCACACAAAAGGGGGTAACCGTTGTGTGATTAGTCCCTCAGTCTCACCCCTTGGATCTGCCACTGGCAACAGGGCTATTCATGGAAATGTACATGTACCCCTGGAATACATTTAGGCTATTGTGCTACACAGTGTGTATCATACCATGGGAGTATTTTACTCTAAAACAATATTACTAAATGTCTACAAAGATTCCATTATCTAATCATGTGTTGTACATTTAAGCAATTCATGACTTGATTTCTTTCAACGGTTACTAACAACAAGGGTGTAAGGACCAGAGAGCAGGGGGCCGGCTTTCCCCCTTCCCCTACCATCAAAAATTCAATTCAAAATTTCATGTTGCCACTTATTACACCTTTTGACATTATAGTGCCATTTCTGTTCTTGCCCCCTCCCCCCCCCCCCCATGCGAAATATGTTCCGCTGCCATTGCTAACAATAACTGAACTTAAAGGGAGGAAGGCACAGCAACTAACAGGCATAAGTAAGAAATCAAAGAGGCATGGAGTTTGTCGCCGCGAATTATGGTAATTATGGTGATAAAGACAGCTAATAAGCGGCTACTGTGTTGACACTCACACTTAGCAAGGCCCTATAAATTAGTCAATTTTGTGTTTTATTTATATGTCTTTGCAAGCCTTATCTTAAGATAAAGTTGCAGAACACATCAATAGGTGGGGAGGAGCCTTATCTATTTCAAACCAGTGCCATACATTTACATCGGCCTTCCGTGACGGAACACACGCGCGGGTGGCATTGCATCGGTCATGCGTTGGTCAGTTTCAGCAATGTGTACGGCCGCATCTGATTGGTCTGGCAAGAACTCGAGTTTTTCTTAACTTATTGCCTGTTAGTTGCCGGTGCCTTCTCCCCCTTTTAATAGAGTCTGAGTGCCATCACACGCATCAGCCACTCAAACAATTTCAACATTACCACAATCAAATGTGAGTCCATGTCATATCCGCATATCGCCAATGCTGTCATTTCTTGTGTAATCGTGCACGTTCGGCAAGGGATTTCGCACTGCATCGCTAAAAAATTCTGTCATTACAATTGCTCCAACACACAAATTGCATGTATGCGGCAAGCTCCATGCCCACCAAGTACATATACACCTGTACAAAAACAAACAATGTCTTGAAATTGTCCCAACTTTGACCGAAACATGTAAATTGTCATGCTTGAAGACAGGACTTTTTGTTTCACGGCTAATTTTCATGTTTTCATATTCAAGCATTTTCTTACTGAATTTTAACAAATTTATCAGCAATCAATTTAATTGAATGCTCCAATCAGAGCCACAAATATGGATGTAGGGCCTACTAATTGATTTAAAATACAAAACTCAGACAAGTTCATGACATCTCCAATTCCCCATACACGTACATTGCATTATATTTAGGTTTCAAATAAAAAATAGGCCGGTAGATATGTGGAGAAAGTTGCTTATCCGTGGAAATTAAAAAGAGAGTTATTCTCGGCACATATTTTGGACGTAGGTTCAGTTTGAATTTATCACAATGAGACCTGTAAAGAATAAATTGCTACATAATTTTTGTGAATGCCACCATGGTTAATAATGATGGGAATGACTTTTGTTAAATAATAAATCAGAAACAGCATTCAGCATATTTCAAGTTTCCCTTTTGAAAAATATTGGCCTCCAGGGTGCCATTTTGGTTTGGGCTTGTTTTTCAAATACTATGCCTCACATGTAGTAATTTAGAAGCAAAATCCCTAATATTGTGTCTTAATATTGTTGGTAACTTTAAGCTTATGTATTAAAGGTATTGGCTAACATTTACCACAGTTAAAATCTGAGCTACATAATTCCCATGCTACCATTGTCTTGATAAGGTCTTAAAAAATGACTTGGCTGCCCTGAAAAAATTGTGATTTCAAATGATTTATTTAGTGGTTTTAAAAAACGTGGAAATCGCTAGTTGATGGGATTCACCTGCCCACTTTCTCATTAGTGCTGTACACCTACGCCTATTTAAACTCGCCTTGAGTTTTAATTGTTTATCATGCCATAACTTTCGCCATTCGCCAGTGTAACTTTTCCAAACTTTTTTTTATTCTAGGGTGTTTATGTCCATATGAACACTACTATGTACATGTATTCAATAATCACAAATTTGGACAATTTTTCAAAATTTGAAGGTCCACAATGTTAGGCCTATCACTTTAAATGTATGGAGGATTATTGAATACAGTTTTTGGCTTTTTAGAAACATTAGGTAATTGCCAGTACAATTTACAACCTGGAGATTTCACGTAATTCTTGCATTAGTATTTGCTCTCAGATTATTAACAAAGTGCTGGCTCTGTACAATCATGTAAATAGTCTCTTAGATTTATGATTCATGTTTTGATTTTATTGGGTCAATAAGGATTTGCAAGCAAAAAAAATAACATCCAATGGCTATAAAATTGTAACCTAAATTGCAGCCTCTCGCGGCTCTCAGTTACTGTAAAAATTATCATCATACTGCCAATAACAAACAAAGAGAAATCTTCTTTGTTGCAATTTGAATTTTAGAGGGTTAAATGACTTACGGTTGCCCAAGGCCACCACTTCATTAGAGGTCAAGGTCGAGAGTGAAGTTCAAATTCCTGAGTGGCTGGGTCATAGGTCGCGGTGGTTTCCAGCCCCCTGAGGAATGTACCTTGAAATGTGGAAATAGATATGTGTAAGAAAACATATATATATATCTTTTTTGGAACACTTGTACTACTCTGCTAGGTTCCAGTTGAAAAGAATAACATAAATTTTGCTTAACTGAAAAAATTACATATTTGTATCTGATGCTTTACTTCAGTTTTAAAAAGATATCGACAAATTGATGAATTTTGAAACTGAAAAACAAAATGAATGTCAAGCTAATTTAAAAGACAGGTCAGAAATGACAGATTATTTAACATTGTTTTGTAATGTACCATGACAACAATTTAAATTTTTCAATTATTCATTGGAAACTCAAATTAAAAAGAGAAATGTCTAGACAAAATGTCAAACTATCATAAAAGCATGCTACATATTGTTTTGAGCAAGTCATTGTTTACCACTCAAATAAACAAAGAACATTATACAAAGCTTTCAAATTCAATATTGTGTACTTCACATATTTCCTTTCATTTCTGCAAAACTAATTAAACATATATGTACTCAGGCTAAAAACACAATTATACTTCAGTTTTGCCTCCCTACGATTGTTTTTACTGTAATCATACATTTCTCTAATATTTGACTATATAACTCATATATCCACAGTAGTCATATTTAATATGCCAACACAACATACAACTACATGTAAAGTAAAACTAAGGTAATAAATTGACCCTGATTTAATTGCATGCATACATGTACATGCATACCATGTTACTTTTGCTCACAAAAGTTCTGGCAATTTAATTGGCAGATGCACATGCATGTACAACAAAATACTGTAACAACAAAGGACAGAAAAACAAACAGAAACAAATACTTGACTGTGAAGGTCACAAACATAAAATAGACAATGTATTGCGAAGAGATGTGTGCATGATGATTCTCACAGATAAAGCACCAAATCGTCGGTTGTTCGCCAGAAGGGCACTAGCATATGTTCCTGGCAGAAAGGCCTCGATAGAAAATTTTCTCTAATTTGAGAAATATTGCCTAATTTGATATTTACACTTAATAGACTGACAGAAGGATCTAAAAATATAACACTACTTTGATTTCATGTGAAAAGAGCCAATGGTTTTCAAGTTAGAGACAATTTAGTGTTAAGGCCCTTCTGCTGGGACTACTTGCTAGGGCCCTTCTACCCGACAACTGACAACATATAAAGCAGCAAACAGTACAGAATGTACACGTAGTTGATAAAACATGAGAGTTAGGGTATGAAATGCATTGGATTAATTGGCAGATTGGGAAATAGCTTTTAAAGATGGTTGTGGGGCAGTGAAACTGATTTTATGTTTTTATTCAAATTGATATCAGATTGTCATTCTCCTGTAAATGTAATGCGCAAGTAAGGAAACATGTACTGAAAGTGGTCCTCCACACAGCTATATTAGCCCAAAGTAAGTTGAGATACATTGATGAGGAAGGCATAATGACCTCCTTTGGCAAAATGGAGTAAGTGGCAAAAGAGTCATTTCTTAGAAATGAGCATGTTGTATCTGGCATCATTGCAATATCACATCATTTTGATTTAAATATATCTGTCAATAGAATTCACTATTTCTTCTCCAATGTCACCATGTGGTACAGTATGTAAAAGATTTTTCAAAAACATAAATTCAATAATTCAAATAAGAATGATTTGTCACTTTCCTTTCGCAAAATTAGCACAGTCAAACTGAGGTAACTTGGGATGCATCACCAAAGGGTTAAAGTGATAGGCTAACATTGTGGAGCTTCAATTTAAAAAATTGTCAAACTTTGATATCTGAGCTACATAGTAGTGTTCAAATGGACAAATAAACACCCTAGAATAAAAAAAGTTTGGAAAGTTACACTGCCAATGGCCAGTTATGCATGAATAAACAATCAAAACTCGGGGCGAGTTTTAATAGCCCAGGTGTACACACAGTAAGTCTAAGGGAGGAAATGGGCAAGTGAATCTGGTCAACTTACGATTTTCACTTTTTTAAAGCACTAAATAATAATTTTGAAATACAATTTTTTCAGGGCGTCATTTTTAGACCTCATCAAAGACACTGGTAGCATGGGGAATCATGTGGCTCAGATTTTTAGCTAATACCTTTAAAACAAACTCCACAAAAAAAAACTTAATTGGGCATCATAACGGATATATCATCAATCAAGTCCAATGTATATCTTACTCCAAATTGCAGACAGATTATTAGTCTATCCCAGAGTTCCCAATATATAAACGGATGACATCTATTACAAGAGACATAAACAAATAAAGCATGCTTGGTAAATTGTTTATGCAGATTTTTTTCTGGAATGAAGAATGAGATCAAGATTGAGCAGGGATACTAATGTAATGTGCAGTAGCGGTGGATTCAGACTTTTTCAAAAAGGGGTGGGGTGGGGTTGGGGTGGGAAAATTGTTCAATGTGTGCAAAGAGTATTGAAAAAACAGGCAAAAAAAAAGGTCATCTCTATTTTCCAGGAAAAAAAAGGGGGGGGGCCTGCTCTATTGTATGTATATTTAAAGGTAAGGAAACTCATTTGTAACTCTCCCATCACACAGCAAAACATTATTAATGTCCTTAGGCTAGTTATAAAGGACTTGCCTGTGAAATCTGCAGATCACAAATAACCTAGATTTTGAAAATGAGCAAACAACCAATAGTTGTGTTGTGTACTGTATGTCCTAAGCACACCGTTTCAAATCTCACTTCAGGCCTATTACAGTACTTGTGCAATACCAGATAGTTGACCTACTTGTGTGCTGGCATGTGTCAGGCACAAAAGGAATGCAAGGTCATCTACCTATGTAAAAATCTGTTGCACTTAGTTCTTCTAAGTGGCATTGTCTATTGAGGTAAAAAGAGACTTGCATGCACTGTCTAGAAATAGGCTAGTACTACTACTAGAATTTTTGTCGCTCGAAAAAAAAAATCAAATTGAAGTCTCAAGTTTACTTTACACTAATTCCACTAAAACTGCATTTCTAGCTCCTACACATTGCTGAAGGTTCTCAAATAGCATTTTCTTCTATATACATTTGCAGAATGTTAAAATTTAGGCATGCCCAAGAGACACTCATCCTTTAAAATGGAGGCAACACAAAAGGGGGTAACCGTTGCTGCTGATTCGTCCCTCAGTCTCACCCCCTTGGATCTGCCACTGGCACAGGGCTATTTCATGGAAATGTACATGTAACTCCTGAATACATTAGGCCTATGTGCTACACAGTGTGGTATCATACCATGGGAGTATGTTACTCTAAAACAATTTACTAAATGTCTACCAATTCCATTACTGAATATGTGTTGTACATTTAAGCAAATCAAATGACTGATTTCTTTCAACAGTAATACTAACAACAAGGGTGATAAGGACCAGGAGCAGGGGGCACTTTCCCCCTCCCTACCCCCAAAAATTAATTCCAAATTTCATGTGCCACTTCAGTAATCTTTTGACATTATAGTGCCTTTTTGTTCTCCCCCGACCCCCCCCCCCATGAAAATATGTTCCGCTGCCCATTGCTAGCAATAACTGAACTTAATAGAGTCTGAGTGCATGAGTGTATCACACATATCAAGCCACTCAAAACAATTTTCAACATTACCACAATCAAATGTGAGTCCATGTCATATCCGCAATATCGCATGCTGTCATTTCTTGCGTAATGTGCACAGTTCGGCAAAGTATTTCAGTATTGCATCGCTAAAAACATTCTGTCATTTCATTTGTTCCAACACACAAATTACATGTATTCTCTGCTTGCTACATGCACAGTACATAAAAAACCAACAACTCTGAAATCAGAAACATGTATCGTATGCTTGCCAAGACATGACTTTGGTTCGTTGTCAAATTTCATGTTTTCATACCAAGCTCTTTCTTCTAAAATTTTAACATTTTATCCAGCAATAAATTTGAATGAATGCTCCATTCACGGTCACATCATTTTTCATGTAATCATTTAAAAATATAAACTCACACAGGTTCATGACATCCCCATACATCGCTAATATTTAGGTTTCATAAATAAATAAACTAAAATCGGTAGATTACATCGAGAAAGTTTGCTATTTGGTAAGTAAAAGAGTGCATTCTTGGCACATTTTTGACCAGGATTCAACCTGATTTTCGTAGAGAAAAAGATGAAAAATAAATTTTACATGATTATTGTGAATGCCATGTGGTCTGTATGAGACTAACTTTTGTTAATAATAAATCAGAAACAGCATTAAAAAATTTCTGTTTCCCCCTTTTGAAAAAATATTTAGTATCCAGTCTAACCAGGGTGACAAAATCCCTAATATTGTGTAACTTTTGTCTCCGAGATTCTGAAAATCCCATAGAGTTAACACAGGGCACATCCGGTTCCCGTAGCCAACAGTTTAAAGCTTATCGGCCTACATGTATAAGGACACTGAATACAATTTTTGGTTTAAAAACGGCAAATTACTTGTACAATTTACAAACTGGAGATTTCACGTTTAATTTCTTGCATTACATATTTGCTTCCTCAGACTTATACACAAAGTGCTGCTCTGTACAATCATGTAAATAGTCTCTTGATTTTTATGATTCATATGTTTTGATTTATATTGGTCAATAAAGATTTGAAGAAAAAAATAAACATCCACGGCTATAAAATGTAACCTAAATGCAGGTTCTGACTTGTGAGTTACTGTAAAATTTACATTCAAATGCAAACAAAACAAAAAGAGAATTCAGGTACATACACGTAGGTCCATGTAACAGTTCCAAATGTACAATACCAAATAAATCAAAGGTTAGTGTGATGAAATTAGTATCAACCAAACCTACTGTACAGTACTGTACATCAGACCATAATAGTCACAAGATGTACAAAGTTGCCTTGCTTGGCAAAAATGAGGGTCAAAGGTCACATTATATGCAGTTCTTCATTTACGCACACAAACTAAGTTTACCAACTGAAAAAGTTTGCATGGTTCACCTTTACCACTACTTGTGCCTACAGTGTATTTTACTATGTACTGCTGGTACGTAAAATACAATTTCTCAAAGTCTGCCTTTGTATATTTAAAGGTATTGGCTAACATTTACCACAGTTAAAAAAATCTGAGCCACATGATTCCCCATGCTACCAGTGTCTTTGATAAGGTCTAAAAATGAAGCCCTGAAAAAATTGTATTTCAAAATGATTATTTAGTGCTTTAAAAAAGTGAAAATCGTAAGTTGACCAGATTCACTTGCCCATTTCCTCCCATAGACTTACTGTGTGTACATCTAGGCTATTAAAACTCGCCCCGAGTTTTAATTGTTTATTCATGCATAACTTGCCATTGGCAGTGTAACTTTCCAAACTTTTGTATTCTAAGGTGTTTATTTGTCCATTTGACATTACTATGTAGCTCAGATATCAAAGTTTGACAATTTTTTAAATTGAAGCTCCGCAATGTTAGCCTATCACTTTAAGTGTACCGATACCCTCAGGTATATTCAGTCCGTCCTTTGCATAAACAAACAATAAGGGATATCATTTTATTATCTATTTAGCAATGTTGCTGAGTATATTTTGAAAATGATTCCCGTTGCATTTGTTAACTGTCGGGTCTGCCAATTTAACCACATATTTCAAATGCATACATTTACAGTTCTCTGAATTATCAATTCCAATAGTACAGCAAGAAGATGATATTTTCTTACAGATTTTTTTTAAACTACCCTCGTACACCATAATTCAATCACCTTCATTCATTTACAACTTTATCCCTATCACTCACCTACACGTATCTACATTTTACAATTATACATGTATGCATAGCCAATGGGACCCCTGCTCACCCCATCCCTCTACCCCTCCTCTCCCCATCCCCTACCCCTCTCCTACCATCCCCTACCCCTACCATCCCTCTCCCCCTCCCCAGGAGCAGAACCAGGTAAAAATTTTACTTGGCCAAAGACCTGGCGATTTGGTGAAAAGCAAAAATAAGGGCGAGGGCCAGGAGCATCAGGTCTGAAGGAACACTGATCTATGGTGTAAATCCATGCACACGCACAAATTAAAGGAGCTCATCCATTTAAGAGGCAAATTGTAGGCATGGGACCTTGGCACATCTACGACAGAAAAAACAACTAATGTTTGGTCGTTTGAAAAACCACAGGGGCAACCACTAGTGCCCCCCCCCCCCCCACACTGACCTAAAAGTTTAACGGAAAAAGGTCAACAGGCATAATGTAGAACAAATAGGTCAGTTCTGATTACAACACATAGTCCTTCACTATTATACTTCATCTGAAAGGGCAGAGTCTGCTCTTTCAGATGAGCTATAACTCATATAACCTTAACACCTTATCAACCCTTTGGATGCTATAGTGTAAAATATATGGAAAATCTCGGGGATCCCCCCCCCCCCCCCCCCGAGATTTTCATTAACCCGTTGCCTCCGAGATTCTGAAAATCCCATAGACTTAACACAGGGCACATCCGGTTCCCGTAGCCAACGGTTTACTTAAAAAAAAACTAAACATATTCAGAATCTGTTATTGCTGGGATATGACTTTGGGGCGTAAAGCTTTCAAATAAAAAAAAATTCCCCAAAACTAAACTTGGGCTTTAAAGGAAATAATAATTTTAGCATTTCTGCATCTATAGGAAATGCTTAGTTTGCACTACGTAGATTTACAAACACAATATATCCTTGAATGCTACTACGGGATAAATATCCTATATTGTCAGATGACTTTCAAGTGATTTTCACATTCACAAATTCTGTTTATATTACAGTTCTATCAACTGTCACATACATATATGTACACATAAGAGCTCATCACGTAAATGCAGTTGAGATATCGGTCAAAGTACTGTAGCAGCAGCCTACAGTGTGATTCCTTGGCGATTGTGTGTATTGGATTTGAGAATGACCTTTCAAATAGTATTTGTCCGCTTGTGACAGTCATTCAGATAATTTCATTTCCATCGCAAACCAAACAAATGGCCTGATATGGTGACAGAATACATAATCCATAATCTAATCTTCACACAAAATTGACTTTCTGGAGTACTTTATAGGATATGGTTGTAACATATATTTCAAAGTCATCACATATTCAAAGGTACTATGTCCTGCTTTGGGTTTGTGATGGACAAAAAGTTTGACACATGTGACCCATCACCAAAAACAGAACAATAAGTCAGATTTATTTTTAAACTGTTAATTCAAACAGTTGTAAATATGATGGGGGGGAGGGGTGGAGTGTTGTAGACAGAAGTACACACGCATTGTCTTGATTGTTTATGCATGAAAACATGTACTTTACAAAAGAAAACAAGTAAAAGCAGTCTTGGTCTAACAATTTTTTTTATTTTGGGGGGGGGGGTGAGGTTACTTTAAGGGGAACCTACATGTAAACTAGACCCCCCTTCATATATTTCCTTTTATCTTCCTGTCTTGTTTTACCATTTATCACATATTGATACTGAAATACTGTACAGGTACAATATTGCAAATGGGCAATTCCAGCGTTACGGACATTACATTCAGACACTTTTTTTGCAAATTTGTGGGCTTATTTCTAGAAATCTTCATTACCATTCTGAACCTTTTTGTGGTAATCTCACACAGGTCACCCTGAAGTGTTGACAGTTTATATTTGAATTAGTTTCTGTTTATCGTTTGGAAGTTATCCCACATAATGCTTGCCGTTACGGACATTACATTTTTTGGACAAGACTTTTCACCTACCAACGCATTGGTCAAAAATTTTGTGAGCTTAAGCATGAAGTGAAGCCAATTTTCTTCTGAAATGGGTGATGAAGACCTGTTTAAGTTGTAGGATGACAATTAGGCACAACAGATTCAGTATATCCCATACAGGACCAGAAATGCTGTGTTACGGACATTACATTTTTAATGTTACGGACATTACACCTCGGACCACTTTTTTAGGTCCTCATATTCATACTTAAAACCATTTGATAACTAATATTCAGCTAATATTAGTCATTTTTGGTCCTTTCTCAACAAAAAACTACTATAAATTAATTCTGAAGTGCTGTTGAATGTGAAATAATGAGACTCAAAAATTGTGTTTTTCAAAAATGACAAGAAAATTTTGCAAGAAAATGGGTTTTTTGAAGAAAAGTATGTCTAAATATACTTCAAATATATTCAAATACCTCTCAAATTAAAGAGTTGATGAGTTCTATTGTGTGATTTTTGAGCCCGGGTAACATTTTTCGCAGAATTGCCCAAATTTATATTATGTGAACTCAATATTCTTTCATGAAATGCAAAATTTTGTAATTGTCACCGTACATTACATTATGTTAGGATATACGTTATGTTGTTTTATGTATGTTTATGTAAAATATTGTATGTGAAATATAAAATAAACAAATAAATAAATAAAAATTTCATTCCCTTTTTGAAATATTGTATGTGAAATATAAAATAAACAAATAAATAAATAAAAATTTCATTCCCTTTTTGTTGTATTGTTGTGAGGATTTCTGAAGTTACAACAAATCTTGTACAGTTTGTAGGTTTGTTTTTTTATCAAGAAATGTTAAGGAATGTTTAGAACTATTTTAGACATGCTTGAATTATCAGCATCTGTTATATTTGAGAGTTTGAATTTAATTTCAATGAAAATGGGAAAAGATATTTACATCAATAAGAAGTTTACCAAATGTTCCCTGTAATATATAGGAGGCAAACCTAGGGCCTTCTAACAAATGTTTTTCTTTTTTAAATTCTTTCTATGAGCAGCTCCTCAACAGAAAATTTAAAGTTTTACATGTACTTGGTTTCTCTAAACACGTACATGTAAAGCATTATCAGTATCATCAATTATTAGCATTTTAAAGTTCAAGGACGCGTCTGACAAATTAATCAGCCTGTGCTTAAAATCTGAAGCAACAGAAGTGCAAATACACACCCTGGATATTCACTACTTAGGAGATGAACAAACACGATCGGGGAGACTTTGGAAAACTACCACGAAGAAGCTTGAGAAAAATCACCACGAAATTGAGAAACATAATACTGCAACACCATCTCGGGTTGAAATCTTACGTGATACGAGCGCGCGATATCGTATAGCCCCATCGCAAATATCAGTCATCGCTCATTATTTACTGAACGGTATTTTTAGGCGGGTGCCAAATATCATTTGCAGCACAACTAAGTGCCCTATTGTAGTGTGCTTGACTTTGATGGAGGTGAAAGCGATCCGCGCTAGTCTGTCGTTCTCCTCGTCGCGTCAGCGCCTCGCCTCGTTGGGTTTGGGAGAGGCGCGATTGATTACCCACCTGGCGTAGGAACAATAATCGCGCCTGATAATAACGAGCCGGATGAGATTGAGTGTCGTTTATATATTGGTTGCCTTGTCCTCATCATGCATCCGTGATGTGGTAACATGCTGAGGCTTTTAAAATTCACAAACCCCAAAACATTTTTCTCTCCCTCTCCATGTTTAAAATGGAAGTATTTTTTACAATGAAAGAGAAAACATTCCCCGACTATTGGAGAACAAACTTGAGAGGCACAAGCAAGAATATTCCAGCTTGGTACTTTTATGTATTTTGATTCATATCTTGCAACTACCTAGTACAAGTTTGAACTGCATATGATGCTTTTCATTTAACACTCACACTCTACACTTAAAATATACAAAGAAGATGCTTCCTAATATTTTCAACATTATGTATTATGTAACTTTGTACCCTAAATGTATACATGTGTATGTACTTAGAGGTACTGGCTATCATTTACCACAGTTAAAAAATCTGAGCTACATGATTCCCCATGCTACCAGTGTCTATGATAAGGTTTAAAAATGATGCCCTGAAAAAATTGTATTTCAAAATGATTATTTAGTGCTTTAAAAAAGTGAAAATCGTAAGTTGATCGGATTCACCTGATCATTTTCTCCCATAGACTTACTGTGTGTACACCTAGGCTATTTAAACTCGCCCCGAGTTTTAATTGTTTATTCATGCATATCTTGCCAGTGGCAGTGTAACTTTCCAAACTTGTATTCTAGGGTGTTTATTTGTCCATATGAACACTACTATGTAGTTCAGATATCAAAATTTGACAATTTTTTTTATTTAAGCTCCACAATGTTAACCTATCACTTTAAGTATATGTTTAAATGTACATGTTTAAATGTACGTCTATGTCTTCCTGCTACGTACAATAATAAATATGTCTCACATATGGATAATAACATTTAAGATATTGACCTACATGCCAACAGAAACAAAACTCACAGTGGCAAAAAAACAAAAAAACATGCATCATATTTTGGTTTCCCAAACATTTAAGTATAAATACAAAATACATAAAACCCTAAATAATGTGAGTGAATTCTGCCTTGTATTTGCATACATAATTTACATTTTTAGTAAACAGCCCACAAAACTAGCATTGAAAATCACAGTAAAACAAACACCAATGCAACCCGCTTTACAGTCTTTCAAACATCATACTATAAACACCACATACAGAAAACCACTAACACATAAAAAAAACAAGTGAGTTCTGCCTTGCATAATTTCCATAAATTTGCAAAATTGTGCATTCAGTAGGTACTGAACAGACAAAAATGTCCAAACTAACTAAACACTCATGCACCCCTTTTTACGATCTCACAAATAGTCACCAAATACAGAAAACCATCAAACAAAGAGACTGAGTGAATTCTGCTTTGCATTTGCATGAATTTGCACAAACTTGCATGTATACATTAAAAGGGCAGTGACATGATTGGGAGAAATAAAATAATGCCTCTCGAACCAAACTTGGTTAACAGATATACCATAGATACACCAGCTGGAGAGTATCTCCTGGGTAGAAGGATTTATCTTGAATTTATCTTCTTAAGGAGAATCAAGCATGAACATACCAGCACTTTATTTCTCTCAAGCCTCAATATAAATTGATCTCATAGAAAGCTACACAACAAATTTGTCTGTCACAAGACATACTGATGGAAGTTATTTTAACTTTTAACTACAAAATTTCCAAAGGAGAATCTTTGCATAGTTTACTTGATTCTAGAACAGTTTTACTCCCAAGTTGAGTACTACATGTACCCCCAATCATGTCATTAACCTTTAAATAAATTTGCATTATTAGTGAACAAACAATAACACAACAAAAAACAAATAAAAACTAAATATGTCCTACCATGACCAAGCTCTGTCTGGGCATATGTTCCGATAAGGGTATATTGAAAAGCTGCCTTTAACCAAACTTCGTGCTGCTCTTCAGTCATTTGTGAAAAGATGCTATGCGTGAACATAGTAGCATGTAAGCCTAGAAAACCCTCCTCCGCTTTAAATACAGCCCTGCATTTTTGTTGGATGATAACAGCAACAAAAAGATGAAAAAAGGAATTTACTTTGCATAGTGGATAAGAGCATGTTAGAAGAGAAATAGAGTGAATCCAATTTCTAGAGGGGGACGCAAGAGAGAAGGAAAAAAAGCATATTGTTAAATGTTTGACCTGTTAGTAGGTTGCTGGATTTGTCTTCTAGAATATGAAAATTACATTTTTGTACAAAAAAAATACAAGAAAGAGGATAAAATGTTGAATTTCTACAGAAGAAAACAGCTGAGGACACTTTGTAATTTGTTGGATTCATTTCGTATTGGAAGAAACCACCAGCTACAACACGCTGCACTCGGTTCGCCATTGTCCACACATATTTCCGAACCAGAGTGACGTCACACTTCAGTACTCTACACGTCCTTTCCACTGATACACAATCAAGGTTGGCCGGAGTGGGAAATACTGGCGGTAAATACCGGTAAATACTGCCTCAATCACTTTTAGGAAAATGGGAAATAGTTGAAAATACAGGGAAATACTACGAAATACACTTCTTGAATATTTTCAGGAATTGCCCAGGTATTTTTCAAGTATTTTCTAGTAAATCCCTGTACCTCCATATACATTCCCGAGTACTTCCCAGCATTTGCCCATATTTCCCGCTATTTCCCACCTGAATGGGAAATACTTGAATTTCCCAGCATTTGCCGGTATTTCCCAGTATTTCCCGCCTGAATGGGAAACATGTGAATTTCCCGGGAAATAGCCAACCCTGTACACAATGAAAAATGTCTTCAATTTTTAAACAAGTACACGTAGACCCCAGCTTTAAACATGGTGTCTACATTAATTCTCCATAAATTGGATATGAACATTATGTCTACATGTAGATACAGAGTAAACAATGTGCACCTGTTCTTAAGCTCTAGGGTGGGGTAGGGTACAGTGTTGAGTGTGGAGGAAAGCATGAAGCTTGAAGCAATTTGAAAGCACAACTTTAATGAAATTATCTCTGAACATTGGTTAAGGGAATACAGACTACTCTGTACCTGTAAGTTGTATTTTACAGCATAGCAGCATGTAACATGTACCATTGAGCAAATTATAAGTAGGTTGGGAGGGAGAACGGGGCAAACTAACATGGATTCCATCCCATTTGTCAATTCACCTGCAGGAGAACAAAGCTTCCATCACACAATGTAGTCTCCCCTGCAGTCGCATATAACTCATTCTCAGCAAATTTTGGCAAGTAGACCATATATATTTCAAATACAGATACTTTTGTGGTTTGCTTCAAAAGGGGATATTTGTGAAAGATCATTTCTGTGATTTTATTGCATTTCACTTTGTTTAGGTATATCAGGGCATTTTTTTTATTTTTTTAGTCTCAAACTTACCAAATATGAAACCACCGCAAAGTATACTGCTTACAAAGTAGTAAATGAAATTTGTTCCCACATTTGTAAATGAAATGTAACCTGTCTGCGTTTGAAACTACATTTTATTATCTAGTCAAAGTCAGTTGACAATTAGAAATAAATCTTTGTCATTTCATTTGCATGTTGAACAGAAAACCCAAACAAAACTGGATTTCATAATGTATTTTCATACTTAAGTAAGGACCCAACAACATTCCTGCAAAAGAGCCATGTGGTAGCACATGAGCTTAGAAGAGGCCAATACCAATTTTCACTGGTGATGGTGCACCTTTAACTCACAATGCAATCAATTGTTGGCCAGCAGGCTTCCCCATTAGGGACTAAATCAATTTCCGTTTTATTGTACGCATCGCATTGCACCCCTTTGAACTTGGTGGGGAGACGTTATTAGGCTTACAGTGTAGGAAAGCAGTTTAGAGATTCAGAAAATATAACATGATAATAAACTGAAGCAGATATCAGGTTGAATTTCAGTGGTGAAGTGTGTGTTATGTGTGTGTTGGTGTCTGTGGTGTCTGGTGGTTGTGTGTGTGTGTGTGTGTGTCGAGTGTGTGTGCTAGGGTTGTGTGTGTAGTGTATCGTTTGTGTGTGTATATTGTATGTCTCATGCCTGCCTCTGTGAGTGTGTGTGTGTCTGTCTGAGTGTCTCTGTGTCTATGTGTGTTTGTGTGTGATGTCTGTCTGTTGTTCAGTGTGTGCACCGGGGGGGGGGGGGGGGGGGGGGGGGGGCACTGTCATTATAATACAAAGGGTGTACACCATGCGCGTGTACGGATTTCAAACTGGGACCGTAAAGAGATAGTTACTGTCGATCTCAGCATACCAAAAACAAGTATTGTCAAGTCTGAAAGGCATACCCAAAACAAGTATTCAAGCTTGAAAGATACCCTTTTAAAGTAAACGCTTCTGTTAAAGTATACCCATTTTTCCTGCATTTTTGGCGATTTTGGATTAGCCCTTTTCAATGTTCGCGTGAGTACAGATTCGCACCGTGAACAACAACCCTGTTTTACTAATTTTTTCACACACGCATGGTGTACACCTTGTAATGACAGCCCCCCCCCCCTCCCAGGGGGCATGCACTTTTCTCTGGATACATACAAATACCTGTATGAACACTTTTCCTCTTTAATGGCCTTCTCTCATCCACATGTACACACGTGAAAGAAAGAAGAGATGAATTTTATCTATAAATTTCATTGGTTGTCCGGCAGAAGGGCCCGAGCATATTCTTGCGTGTTTCCGATAGAAGGGCCTCAACACTACATTGTCTCTAACTTGAAAACCATTTAATGAGAAATGTGTTCCTGTCCCTAGACTAGAGCTCACTCCCACCCCATCCCCATTCCTACACAATCCCCACCACCATCCCTACCCCTACCCCTGCCCCAACTCCACCACCTTCCCTACCCCTACCATTACCCCTACCCCTACTCCACCACCTTCCCTACCCCTACCCCTGCCCCCACTCCACCACCTTCCCTACCCCTACTCCACCACCTTCCCTACCCCTACCCCTACCCTCACTCCACCACCTTCCCTACCCTACCCCTACCCCTACCCCCACTCCACCACCCACTTCACCACATAAGCTCAGTTGCAGTCAATACAGTAGGTTTACACAGTATTATTTTCATCCTCCTTAACCTTCTTTCATCAGCCAAGCCTTCTAGCAAAGTAGGCCTTCTCCAATCCTAAAACTAGATGGGATGAATTATGTCAGCTGCTCAGAAACGGGTTAACGTCTCTCTCTTTCCCCTTGCACACAAAAGCTCTTAAAGCGCCACAGTCCGAGAAGAAATAGTGCCGTCTTTCAGATAAAATTATAAAAAGTGGACACTACTGTGTTAAATTATTATTTGATCAATAAAGATAAAATTATAAAAAGTGGACACTACTGTTCAAAACACTGCAAAATAAAATACCCTCATTATATGATAGCATGGAACGTCCAA
>JZLH01S0458335.1:0-17843 GCA_001188425.1 Eucidaris tribuloides | reverse complement strand
ACTGTCATTACAAAGGGTGTACACCATGCGCGTGTACGGACTTTCAAAAACTGGACCGTAAAGAGATAGTTATCTGCTCGATCTCGAATACCAAAAACAAGTATTCAAGTCTGCAAAGATAACCCAATAACAAGTATTCAAGTCCTGAAAAGATACCCTTTTAAAAGTAAACCTTCTGTTAAAGTATACTCCATTTTTCCTTAGCATTTTTGGCGATTTGATACCCTTTTCAATTTCCGCGGAGTAAACATCGTCCAACCGCTGAAAAACAACCCTTTCTTACTAATTTTTTCACAACACGGCATGGGTGTACACCGTTGTAATGACAGGCCCCCCCCCCCCCCCCCAGGGGGATGCACTTTTTTCTCTGGATACATACAAATACCTTATTTAACACTTTTCCTCTACTTAATGGCCTTCTCTGCATCCATCATGTAACACACGTGAAAGAAAGAAGAGATGCAATTTTATCTATAAATTTTCATTGGTTGCTCGCAGAAGGGCCGAGCATATTCTGCTGTTTCCGATAAGAAGGGCCTCACAGCTACATGTCTCTAACTTGAAAACCATTTAATGAGAAATGTGTTCCTTGTACCCCTAGACCTAGAGCCTCACTCACCCCATCCCATTTTCCTACACAATCCCCATCCACCTCCCCTACCCCTACCCCTGCCCCACACTCACAACCTTCCCTACCCTACCATTACCCCCCTACGCGCCTACTCCACCTACCTTCCCTACACCCTACCCTGCCCACCCCCTCCGACCCCACCTTTCCCTACCCTACTACCACCTTCCCGTACCCCTACCCCTACCCCTCACTCCAACCACCTTCTCCTACCCAAATCCCCTACCCCCTACCCCACTTTTCCAAACTCACCCACACCCACTTCACACACATAACTCAGTTGCAGTCAATACAGTAGCGTTTTACACAGTATTATTTTCATTTCCTCCTAACCTTTCTTTCATCAGCTCAAGAAAGCCTTCTAGCAAAGTAGGCCTCTCTCCAACTCTAAAACTAGATGGGATGAATTATGTCATTGCTGGCTCAGAAACGGTTAACGTTCTCCTCTTCTCCCCTTGCAACACGACAAAAAGCTCTGTTAAAGGCGCCACATCAGTCGCAGAAGAATAGTGCCGTCTTCAAGATAAAATTATAAAAAAAGTGGACACTTAACTGCTGTTAATTATTATTTGTATCAATAAAGCATAAAATTATAAAAAGGGACACAATACTATAACTGTTCAAAACACTGCCAAATAAAATACCCTCATTATATGATAGCATGGAACGTCCAACATTTGAATCCATCGACAATTGGCTAGCTAACGATTATTTCACGCACGTAATCCTGACCTCACCCTAAACCCTATAAAATATATATACTGCCAATGGTCCTTTAATTGATTTTCACTTTTTAAAAAGCACGATAGATTACTTTAGAATTGCAATTTTTTCCAGGGCTTTCATTTTTAGACCTTAATCAGAACAACACTTTCAAGGCGTGGAGGATCATGTTTGCTGAGATTTTTTAAACGTGAAAACAATTGTTAAACAGATAGCCTTTAAAAGACCATACTGTCAAAGGTCCCCAGCTCCCTCGCATCGCTTCACTTCTCAACTCTTATACAAGAGTCGTGTTGCAACCCTGCCTGAACAGAACATCAATTAAAAAACAACACCCACTTGTCTGAACCTTGTTTATAAGTACTCCACTTCCGCAGGCCTGCACTCGATAAGCTCCTGCTTGATCAGCCAACAGTCTACCAGATGCAGATGAAACTGTTCGCTGTAAATGACATTTTCACATCTTTAAATATGGAAATCTATACTCTCAGTGTTTTCTCCCATCTCATCGAAAATATTCCCTGCTCATCACACAAGTATCAATTGGCCTGTCCTTTGGTAAATTGCCTCTTTGTGAAATACATAATTAAACAAATCAGAAAATATGTCTTCAAAATAAAACAAAGGTAGAAACTCTCTCAGTCAAAATAAAGGACTTAGAGAAAGGTCAATGCACAATAGACACACTCACCTAAATAAATATTAATCATTTGTTTTTTTCTGCTTTTAGTCATCATGTTTTCTGCACTTAATGACACAGGATAAGATGACATCATAACATTTCACTTAGATACCTAGAAGTGTTATCCTGTTTACTGCTGTGAATATTAAACCTTGTTACATGTTCCTATAAATCTGCTGTCTACTTCTGATATGAAAGGAAGTATTCCTACTAAGTACCATTAAACTGTTTTTCCTTTGGCTGTGTCTTCTCTGTCAGAACTGTCTTATCTTTACGTATTTCTTAACCCTAGTTAATACTAATCTAATCTTAAACTTCATGTTATCCATCTTATTGTACCTTACCTTATATCAATACTTTGCCGTAATCATTATATAGCTTATCTTACCCAATCTCACCCTTTACACCTTACTTAAGGACAAATCATTTGATCTCATCTACCTACCTTATCTTATTCTTACCTGTACCTTACCCACACCTAATCTTATCTTTTCTTATTTACAAGTATATCCATCTCATCTTATCTTACAATGTAATCATTCTTTTCTTATCTCGCCTTATATTCATTGTATCTTACTTGTTTAGTGTGTACGTATTTATATTACATTACAACGATGGTTGTTTTTGTTCTACAATAGATGTTTTGTGTAGGAGAGGCTTAACCCATCAATGAAATAATAACTTGTGGAATTGTTGTAATTAGATGTGTGAGGCATTTCCCACATAATACTCATTACTTACTATAAACACTGAGCTAAAACCTCTATCTCTTAACAGCATAAGAAGTCATCTCTTTTCACAACAATATGCACACTTGTCCTACCAAGTTGTTATGATAATATTGCGGGCTATTCTCTGCCATTGCACAATCATTCTTACAGCTGCTGTGGACATGTAATGTATGAGCATTTGCCCAAAATCTCCAGCTATCAACACTCTTCTTTTTGGAGCTGGCTCGGGGATGAGCCTAAGAGAAAAAGGCGACGGCTAAATATTATAGTGGGGAGGTTCGGCCAAGGAGAATCGTTTTTGCAATTTAGAAAACGCGTATATTAGTATCCATGCGCGATGACGCTCTCAGGAATTGGGTTCCATGAGTCGTTGCTGAGTCGGTTGATGATCTTTTCATTAGCCTAGTATGAAATCCTATAATGATGCATAGTAATCTATGCATGCATTGGTTGGCATTTTGGAGAGGGGGGGGGGGGTGTGGGAAGGGAGGAAAAAGTGTTATAGTATTACAAATAGACATTGGATCATCATTGATACTGTACAGACATAATGGATTGTTCATTAAAGACATTGTGGAAAACCATTAAAAAATTGTCAAAGTTTGTAAAATAAATTTTAAGTGCAATGCAGTTTACGTGATGTAATAACGGTTGTTTTAGCACTGTTTAATGAGCAACTATTTTATCTTGAATGAATAATTGTTTCGCTGATTTGTTTATGTATATATCATAGACTTATATGTGATTACAATGATTTTGTTTAATATGTAAATCATGTTAAATTTCAGTTTTTAAACTGCATCAACCTGATCTGTGTGTTTTATTCTCTATAATAAATAAATAGCTGACCTTCATGATACTGTTTGACACTTTAAAGTGACAGAAGAAAAAAAACACACTATCCCTGTCACTTAGCAAAATATGTGCAGTATTAGGAGCTCAATCGCTGACCGCGTGGGGCGGAGGGGGGGGGCAGACGAAGGCCATTGCCTCGAGATGAAGAATAATTGGGAGGGGGGGGCTAATTGCCATCATATCCCCGCCTTCCTTTCCAATTGACTCTCCACTCCCCCCTTTCTCTCCCCAAATATATTTTGACAACTTGAAAAACTGAAAATACAGACCTTTTTGCCCTAGAAAAGACCTATATTAATGTTTTTTAAAGGTAATTTTTTTCCTCCTAAATATTTTTTCACACTTTTGGCAATCAAATGGTCAAATGTTGAACCTTTTAACCATGTGACGAATCCCATACCGTGCTAGCGATACATGTACATGTACATGTACTGT
This sequence comes from Eucidaris tribuloides, assembly GCA_001188425.1. Classification (NCBI taxonomy): domain Eukaryota; kingdom Metazoa; phylum Echinodermata; class Echinoidea; order Cidaroida; family Cidaridae; genus Eucidaris; species Eucidaris tribuloides. The sequence continues at coordinate 13,789 of JZLH01S0458335.1, read as the reverse complement.
AAGTAGACTTATGCATTAATGTGCAAATCATTGATCAAAGCAAACAGAGAAATAGAAGATACATGTATGAAAAGTAAGCTGCAAAAAAGAAACAAAATATTATGTGGAATGTATTGTACAGTAATACCATATCCAGCTCTATCCCATTATGGGCATTGATATAAATGCATGATAGACTTGCATTGGTGTGCAAATCAGCGAATGAAGCACGGCTAGGGGTGTGTATATGAAAAGTAAGCTGCAAAAGAGAAAATACTTTTATCTGGAATGTATTGTAATACCATGACCAAGCTCTGTCTGGGCATATGCTCCGATCAACTCGTAGTTCAAAGTACGTGGAAGCCATTTCTGTTGTTGTTCAATGGACATCTGCTGCTCTATGGTGTACCTGACCATAGTGTCATGTACCTTTAAGGTGTGGGGCTCATGATGGTGGATGGAGCTGCAATGAATTTTTTTTTAATGATAATCCGTTTATTAGTTTTATCAAAATAGTAGAAAATTATACAGGTCACACATCGTCCAAGGACACTCATGGTACTGGCCCGCCAACAACTTTCTCTTTGGTATCCTTAGATCACATTGTCCCACATACAGATTTCTGTGTTAGTACTTTGTCAACATATTTGCATAGAGATGTTGTCAAAAAATTAAGTGTTCTGTTGTTTTTGACATTTTTCGTTTTGACTCTGTTCTGTACTACAGTGACATTTTCAGAATACCTTCTGTTCATAGTTTGAAAACAGTTCTAAAATGACGGTTTTCTGCAAGTAATCAATCCTATCATTGAAAACATTAAATACTTAAGAAAGTACGTACTTGCACCACCTGTCACAATGACAACTCCCAGCCAGGGCTGCCACTCAAAATTTTGATTTCCCCCTACGCCGCATGCATATTTTCCCCTACGCCTAATTAACAATATTTTCACCTACGAACGTATGTTTCTCCTACAAAATCAACTTTTCCGCTTCAAAGGTATGTTTTCCCCTAAAAATAACCCTAGAAAATACAAAATATTAATCACAATTTCTTCGCCGGAGATGGACAAAATGGACGAATATAATCGGATTTCCTTCGAAAAATTTAAGAATATTTATGAAAATTGTCAAAACCCCCTACATCCCCTACAAATTGTCAAAAACCCCTACGTTTCCCCTACGGAAGGTCATTTTCCCCGTAGGTATCCCCTACAACCTACGCTGGGCCAAAATCCCCTACGGTAGGGGTTTCCCCTACGAGTGGCAGCCTTGTTCCCAGCTCCATCTGGTGAGGCCTGTTGCCTCTTGATCTGGTCACTGACAACAGCAATAATATACATTTGTACAGCGTGGCCCAAAAAGAATGCTACAAATGCGATAGTTAATTTCTCCAACATCATCCACAAAATGTATATTGGTGATTATTTCATGGGTCAAAACATTCTTTTTCCAACAAAATGATACCATGATCATTGATTTTGATTAAGGCATTTGGATTCTAGGGCCATTTTTCGAGGCAATGTAATTTCCTAAATTTGCTATTTTTTCAACTCCGGCGATCATCAGAAAACCGAATTATTCTCGTGTAACGACTTGCCATAGAATGAGCTGCACTATCCAGGTGCAATGACAATGTAAGCCATACATGCACCTTCCCATTGTCTTCCGTATCAAAGCAAGGCATTCCAGTCGTCTGTCTCCCCGCTCATTCTATGGCACGTTCTTACGTGAGAATATTTTGGTGTTCCCAGGTTCGCTGGAATTGAGAATGAAACAAATTTCGGAAATTACATTGCCTCAGAAAAATGGCCCTAGGATCCAAACGCCTTACTCAAAATCAATCATCGTAGTATCATTTTGTCAGAAAAAGAATATTCTAACAAATGAAATAACAATTAATGGCATTCTGTTCGTGATGCTGAAGAAATTAAAGATCATATGTGTAGCATTCTTTCAGGGTCACCCTGTAACGCGCCTATAATACAAAAGCTTCTAGTCACTGTAAGAATTATTACAACTGAACTAACATATAAACTCTTGTGTGAATGTACAAAATTATGTATTGTGCCCTAATGCAAAAACATGTGGGCCTAACTTGTTCAAGATGATGGGTATGCATCCACACAAATAGGCAAGTACATACGTTGACTATGATATCACTTGAGCTTCATGTACATGTACATGTAGATCGTTTTCTATCAGTACACATGTTTATTTTTGTATGATTGTTTATATTATGAGAAGGAAAATACAACAGTTATTACATGCATAGTAGTACACATTTGTAATTGTCTGTAGACATGAAAAGGGGAAAAAATGGGTATTCATCTATTTCAAACCTGCTACAGTGTGAGTGTATACACATATGTGAGCCGCTCCGACGGTAGGGGGCAAAAGTCGCAACGGACGAAATCACAGAAAACGCCCAAAACCAACCCATACCACTATTTTGGTGAAATTTTTTTTATTTCAGTTTTGAAAAGTTTGATATCTATTCTATCTAATGTGTGAGTTTCAGCATTGGATTCGAATTCTAAATACCCCAAAACAGCGATTTTCCAAACCCTTTTCGACGGGTCAAGTTGTCGTTCGGGCGAACGATCGTCCGAAACCGGGTTGCTAAGGACAGTGTCACGTGACATCGGCACGCGGCGTATTTCCAGTATCCCAGCTTTTTCACAGACAGTATACTTGGTTTGTGACTGTATGTGTGAACATGTAATGCTTTACTTTGTTAATGAAACAACATGAATGAAAATAAATTCGAAATAAGCTCGGGAGGGGTACAGCTACTCCATCCTAACGCTCGTGTAGAATTTCTATTCATTAAACACACTCTTTTTCCCCCTGTAGGCCTAATCAAACGCCCGAGTGTCCCATAGAAATTGTTTGGAATTCTTTTGATTTCGGAATGCTATAGGGAAATTCTACGAACATAAATGCCTAATCTCTCTTTCAACAATCCAGTGCCGATCACAACACAGATTTATATAAAGTGGACGCTACCGCAGAGAGATGTGTGAATTATTTTTGTGCCTCCCTTTTTACATTGGTTTGCATCTAAGAGTTGAGATAATTAAAGAAAGTATTGTATCTTGCTAGAACTGAAAAAAGGCGAGTGTTCTCTCTTTCAAGTCAGTTTGTTTGCAACTGGTAAAGTGGATAATACACACACAACTATTAAAAAAGAAAACAATAGACCCGGATCTCGGCCAGGCAGTGCTACGCGTGTTAATCCCCTGTCTATAGAAAGCGTTTCAAACTTCTTTTGTTGAGGGATGAGAGTCACTTAAGAAGCATAAAATGGTCGAGAAACTTGCATACCCATACTACATAAGTTATATACATGTACATGGTCTTGTATGTACTTCTACCAGCAAAACACATGGATAATTAAAAAAAAGAACCAGTATCATACAAGGATTTCATGTATTGCTATGGAAGTATTTTTATTTCTGCTATAGGAAAAGTGGTGTGTTTGAATTATGAAAAAATACAGAACGCACGATCTTACACAAATTATTATTGGTATCCAGACTTAACAATTAACGATCTCGCATAACGATTCGTCCTCTGCAATTCTTACATGACTGAAGTGAAAGCTAAAAGTGATATTCTCTCATAAAACTGGAAACGACAACAAAAACTGCTGTAGGGATAATTGCCGCAGCAAATGGCAATACAGTGACATACAGCAAGAACTGGGCTGTAGCGTTAAATTTACCTACGGAGTTTGTGTTTGTTATTCTTTTTAGAATTTTTAGGACATCATCAATATCAAAAACAATGAAAACACTATTTTTCCATAATGAATTATATTAAGATTAATTAAATTAAACATTGCTATGACTGTAGCGACACATTTGCGCCGAATGGCTGCAGATTAGCGGTAGTTCCGTTTCACATTGTCACATTCATCATTAAACTTTCTACTGTAAAAATTTATAAATGAACTTGCCATTTTGCATACAACTGGAAAAGAGTACAGTCTATCACCATGAAAATTTTCAACTTTTTTGATGCAGGTGAAGCCCCGGTTGCTAAGGACGTTTTAGGAATTATATCACTAATTCAAGGGCGCATCCGCGCCAGACTGAGTTTGAATTCATGGTGAAACTTTAAACGCCAATTTCTCCGTTAACTTCCTTAGCGCGCTGTCTAAAAATTGAACTTTCGGTCGCGTTTTTCGCCCCTTTCCTTTTGCGTATTTTTCAAGTGTTATATATCATTTTAAAGCTAAGAATATGGAGATTTTGAATCAAGCAAAAAACAGAAAATGATTTTTGCGACTTTTGCCTCCTACCGTCGGAGCGGCTCACATATGTACATTATGTGTGACAAATGAACTACACGCATACACAATGTGCAATTTATGCTTTGCCATAGACAAAACAGATACACAATGACAATTTCAGGCAAAATGTCTTGTTATCTACATGTACAGTATATTCTGTCAATGGCATTGTAGCAAAATGCATTAGGCACATTCACATGAAATGTTAAAAAACAGTACAAAGAGTGCATGGATAAATGATATCAAGATAGGTTATTTGAAACATGATAGGGTTTGAAGGTACAGTAGTATTTGTTTCATGCGCAAATCGTTAAAGACGAATGTTGTACCATGGCCAAGCTCCGTCTGGGAGTAAGTCCCGATGAGTTCGTAATTCATGGCCGCCGAAATCCACTTCTCTCGCTGTTCTGGCGCCATCTGGTGCTGTATCGTGTACACGAACATGCTGCCGTGGAGACCTAGGTTGGATGTCTCATTGCGATTGAACGCACTGTGACAATTTAATGATTTATTCTTTATTTACATGCAGTACACTGTATTTTTTTCTTCAGTTTTATTTTATGCTTTTCTCAGTTCAAGACCATTTCTGAACAAGTTCTTAAAGAGAGCCATCCTTCACATTTTCTTGACATTCAGAAGTTCAAAAGAAATTTATCATGTACAAAATAAAGTGAAATATATTTTGTTAGTTTACTTTCCATGGTAAAATAGCAAAAACTAGTTTTTACTTATTATGGGCGATTAAAAACTATTCTTAAGTAATCTAAACAAAATAGAATGCATAATCTAAACAGAAAGAAAACTAACTGAATTTGAACATACAACTCATCGTATCCACATAATTCTCTGTTTGATGCCCTCACAGATTGACAATTTTGTATCTTATTTTCTTATGATTATCTGAGGCAAAGGTGCAAAAATAAACAGGAGCAGTTCAACTGCACACAGCTGATGGGTTTGCCACACTCCCACCCCAATTTAATTTTAATTGAAATGCCTCATGCAGGCAAGTACCCAATCTGATCAGAAATTATTAAGATACCATTATGGTACATGTAAGTGGTAACAAACCCGAATCAGATATCTACTGTATGAAGCCTGGTCATATATTGTTGGTCACCTGTGGTGATCTACATGCAGGGTTGGCAATTTCCCGGGAAATACCTGTATTTCCCACCCAGGTGGGAAATACTGGGAAATATTGGGAAATACAGGGAAATACTGGGAAATACCTGGGAAGTACTGGGAAATACTGGGAAATGTGTGGGTGATACCTAGCAGTGTACTCTTGAAGTTGTACAAGGTCAACTAAAAAGGCCTGCCCTTCATTTGGGCTCTTAAACACAAATCCACCTCAAACTGATAAATTTCAAATGAAAAGACTGTTAAAAGCCTCTTTTCAATTTTGATAATTTAATTCAGTGTTATTTCACATACTGTACAGAACTACACTGTACATTACAGGTTTTTCTGGGGTGCGGCCCTCATCTTGCTGAATATAGGACAAAATCAATATCTGTCTATGGGGTATGCTGTTTTAAGTGTTCTGGACTTATGGAACAATTCAGATACTTGCAGACTGAAATGATTGAAAACAATTTCTAAAATAAAAGCAGGTCATTTTAAAATGTTCCTACTTTTAGTATTGATTTGGCTGTGTGGAAACTTTGTCCGACCAATCAGAATGAGTACCTAGTTCCCCACCATCAGTTAAGTTAGTTTTTTGTTGTATTTTGTGTTGAATCACTCTTACTGAACAACAATCTCTACATTTTTGAGTTATAATCCTTCAAGAGATAACTTTTTATTTCCCAGTATTTCCCGTTTTTGTCAAAAATAGCAAGGCGGTATTTACCGGTATTTACCACCCGGTATCTACCGCCCAGTATTTACCTACCAACCCTGTCTACGTGACCCTTCAACTAAAAAATCTAATTAGTTCATCGGGGACTCAAACTTCATGCTTCAAGTTACATCTGATAAGCCATTCTTGAGTTATAGTGGCAATGAACCCAAATCAGATATATACATGTATTAAGCCTGGTTTGATCTTTGACCTTTCAACATCTAACGTCTGATTTAGTTCATCGGTGTCCCATTACGGCAGTAACCCACGTTACATTAAAATCCGATAAGCCAATCTTGAGTTATTGAGGTAACAATGGCCGATAAATGACGGACGCATGGACAACCCATAAACATGATGCCTCCAGCCCCTTCTGTGCAGAGGCATAATAACATTGTCAAAGTGACCATTTATTTCCTTTTTTAGTATGCCAGGTATGGAATCGCACAAATTATCTGTGCTACATGATTTGATATTGACAGTTGTCCTGCAGAATTGCCTTCAGAAGCAAATGTTCTCGGCAGAAGGGCCTTTACCTTTAATTGCCGGTACATGTAACTTGAAAACCACTAGCTCTTGAAATCAAAGTTATGTGATATCTTTAGATCATCCTGTCAGTCTATGTAAGTGCAAATATCAAAATAATGCATTATTTCTCTAATTAAAAAAAATTTACTGTTCACCCATTCAATACTAGAACCACATATTTGTGGTTTGCCTTTTTATCTTGGAATGTGGCTGTATTTACCCCATCTAATGAATATGTTAAAGTAGAGAAAAATATCAGCTATTCAATGAACTCAGTGCTACAATGTCATAATGAATATTCATTTTGTTATGGATTTTTAAATGAGATTTAACTAGAATATTCATAAACTTATCAAATTGGCAACGGCTGTTGTTATGATGAGGCTTTGGGTTGTTCCACTTTGTTAGTGGGTGATGTATTGAACTAATTGAGAAATGTATTTTACAGACTTTTTTCTTTTTTATGTCATTTAAAAGTGAAAGTTATTCAATCAAAAATAATTTTTAGTCAAATTTAAGATCGTAAAAATTTCACTAATAAATAATTAATTAGGCGAATGTTTGACACATCATTCAATACCATTACCCTATTCCAGTATGTTGCCGATTTGATGAGAAAGCAAATTTGTAGTGATTATTTTACTCTGGACAGGCTCTAGTATTGAATGAGTTAATGCCCATCTGCGGGACCATACTGCTTGGCCCTTTAACAGACAACTGATGATATAAACTGTTTTCAGAGGGTAAACTGTACTCACACTCGGAACCAGTGCATCTCCATGTGGTTGGTGATTTCTAGTTCTCGGAGCCGTCGCACCATGTGCAGGGCCTTCCGGACGCTGTTGGTGTGGCGTTCCTCCGGCGTCATGAAGGCTATGTCTTTAGGATCACGGAAGACAGGGTCGTTGAGGACCAGAGATTCTAAGGGGAATAAGGAAAACAGTAGAGAGAGGGGTCAGTCAAATGATGACAGTAAAAATAACGGGGTTCATTAACGGTTAACCCGTCAAGACATTTTGATTTTGCATTAACACACACTTCCCATTGACTTTGATCTCATGTATAGTCTTCCAGGCAGTTTGTTAAATGGTGAAAAAAAAAAATCTATTTTTATCCTATCCTATTGTACAGAGTAGGGCCCAGGGAAAAAAATACACGGGGGCTGCGGGCGATTTAGCCCCCGAAATGGCCAAAAGAGCCCCCGAAATGTGTAAAAGAGCCCCCGAAAATTACCACAGGGTCAATACAAAAGAACATCTGGAAAGCACTGAAACGCGAAAAGTAGCCCCCGAAAAGAAAATTGTATTTTTTTCCCTGGTAGGGCCTACATGTACATGTGATGCACCATGCGCTACCCCAGGGTACCGTTGTACCCCAGTGTATACCGCGTTGTGCAGCGCCCTCTTGTGTCCAAAAATGTATTTTCTTCAATTATGATCACAGAAATCAGTGGTTATGACGCATAACCTGCACAAGTGCACAACAAAAAGGCATGAACTTACGTAAAATGGGTAAAAATGAAGCTAAATTTGTTATTTTCACACTTTTTACATAACTTTTACATAATTTTATAACCCAGGACAGTGCTAAAAAAATAATAATAATTCAACAAAATGGCGGATTTCTAGTTGGTACCCCGGGGTACCATGTCATCATGTATACCATACATAGATCTATCAATACATTAGCCTAAAAATCACATGCTCTAAAACTATTCCACTTTGGAGAAAATTTAGGGCCAGCGATTTTTTTTGTTTTAAAAAAGGCCTTTTCCATTTCAACAAATCTGGAATTCCATTTCAACTTGCTTGAAAGGATTCCATTTTGCCATAGACTTTGTATGTATCCATGAAACAGCGACAACTCCATTTTATAGGACTTGATGAAAATTTTATGTAATTGTTTTGGTGCCGTTTGTGTGCTTTTTGTCAACTTTTTCTGATTTCTGTAATGAATTTCATGGGATTTTCATTTTTTTTCAAAAATGACAATTTGGTGAAAAAAAGGTTTTTCCATGATTTTCTGCTTGAAAACTCACTTTCTGTTTCAAGTAGTCATATCTGGGAATTCTGTCCATTTTGCGCTAAAAGCCAAAAATAACTGTCCCTAAAAATTGATGCAAATATATCATTTTTTAGTTGGGGTAAGGGAACTTTTCCACCATACAAAATGTACAGTGATATTTGAAGAACATTAGCAATGGTCAGAATGTTGCATGTACTTTATTTCTAGTAGATTAGGTTTAAAGGCAAGGTTCACCCTGACATCAAGTTGGTTTTAATAAAAGCAGAACAATGAGAGAAACATATCAATGAAAGTTTGGCGAAAATCCACCAAAGAATAACAAAGTTATGAGGTTTCAAAGTTTTAAATTAGTGATGTCACATGCGAGCAGCTCCCAATATGTCATGTAATATAAATTACATAAATTTCCATTTTTTGATGGTTCATGATAACTGAATGCGTTTTTTCATAGAAGGCTGTATGAAATAATGTTTCTGATTAATTATATGAAATGCACAGGTAGATTCATTTTCAAAATTTCTGAGAAAAACGGCACTTTTATGGAATTTAGTATATCACAGACATTATGGAGAAGCTGCTCGCATGGTGAGTCACAAATTTAAAATTTGGAAACCTCATATCTGTTACTTCTTCGGTTGGATATTTCGCCAACTTTCATTGATATGTTTCTCTTCAGGTTGTTCTGCCTTTGTATTAAAACGAACTTGAGTGTCCAGGCGTGAACCTTGCCTTTAATGTTATTTTCTGATGTCTGGCATGACATACGTTTGTTTAAAAGTTTAATATTCCAGTCAACCACTTGGGTTGACAGCATTTGTGGTCCTCAATTACAGCAAGCTACAGTGTATGATCACAAAAGTTTGAAATCATGGTTGTCACCTATTAAGTAATCCATGAATATCACCTTGACAAAATATCCACCAAGTGGTTATATAAAATGTAGATCTCATATCAATGTACTGTTATGGGAAAGGTATGTATGTACAATTTGTTAAAAACATTTGACTTTCACTTTTTTGAAACACATTGACATGGCTTTGTGGTGCAATTTTGTTTCAGGGCTATTTTTTTGTTCACCACAGCTAGAGACAATTATCATGTACATTTAGCATGGATGCATTGCAGAGCATCAGTTCAGATTTTTTACATTTGAATTCAGAATGGTCAAGAGTTTTAGGTTCACATTTTAGACTGATAAGTACACTGTATTTTTGACAATTAATTCAATAGGGCAGTGACATGATTGGGAAAAAATAAAGATGCCTTTGAACGCAACACTGGTTGAAAGATACGTGTATACCAGAGATACACGCAGCTGGAGTGAATCTCCCTGGCTGGATAGGATTTGTCTTACAGTTTGTTTATCTTAAAAGGAAAATGCAGGTGTGACGTGCAGTACCCGTGCACCTTTAATGTCTCTGAAGCCGCGGCAGAGAAGTATCCCATAGTAAAGCTACAACATAGATTTGTCCTGTCAAGCAAGCACTACTGATGGAAGTTGATTGTTGAAATGAGTCAACTTTTGTAGCGCTATGGTATGTGAGAACCAAATTTTCAGCAGAAGAATAGTTGCATAGGCTTTCTTGATTCTAGAATAGTTTTACCCCAAGTTTGACAATAGGGAGCTGGCCACGATGTTTAGAATTATATCGAAGAATTACACATGTTGAAAAAATATCGTCTACACGATAATGGATCTCTCACATGATTATTTCAAAATATGCAAGAGGCAACACAATATGCCCAAAATACTATTGATTATGAAAACGCTAAATGGGGTATTAATGCATGCACTTGCAGTGGGAGGGCCAAAAAATTCCCTAGCTATGAAAGTGCCATACTGTGCACACGATGTGGCTACTGCCTGTAGGACCAGGGAGGTGAGGGAGGCAGAAGAGACAGAAAAAAACCACCTCCATCTCTTGCAGCTAATCAAAACATTGTGGTACTTGAAATGCGATATGGGGCAATTCTAAGTGTTCTTTTAACAGAATGCCATTTGGAGAGCACTTTCAAATTTCAAATTTGAATATCATAAATACTGAAGTAAACTTCATTCATCTAATGATGCAGCAAAATAACTATGACTAGTCACTTTTACAATTCAGGAATTTTTAAACAATTATTCATCAAATAAAAGAAATATCAGTTATTTCATCATCCTGTTACGGAATGACACAAAAAGGACATGACTTTTGATCCAAAGTAAACACAGTTAAATCTGTGCAAATTGAAAATAGTCATCATATCTTTGAGACTACATGTGGATTCAGTACTCTTTTAGCTTTCATATGCTATGTTTGTCTAAAAAATTCATTCATAATTGCATGAAATATGATACGAAATGTAAACTGAGTGCGCGTTACGGAATGACCGTTACGGAATGACGTCCGAAATTTAGCATCAAAATGCACAGGGAAGAGCATGTACAACTTTAAAATTATAAGAACATAACAAACTTCTGGATAAATTTTAATAAACTGATGGATAATGATAAATTATGTCATCTACTATTAATCACTTTTGCATTTGGTGATTTTTCAACCTACCAACCATCAAATATCTGCAGTTTTGTTTTTTATAACTGTTGTTACGGAATGACAGAAACTTGAAATACGAATCTTTGTTCCATATTAAACATTTCAAATTGATCCATTTATCATATTTTCAAGAATGCTTGTGTAGTCTATATTCTTTCATTTGTGGTAGTTTTCCTCATAAAAATCCATTCATTATAGTTGGGAATATGATATAAACTTTAGACAAATTAAGTGTTATGGATACCTGTTAAAGTATAACAAACGGAATTTGACCATGAAATCCACATGAAACAGCATTTTGAACATAAAATATGCATAATTATTAGAAAACTTCTAATAAACTATTGGAGTACAGTACATTATTTCATTTTCTGCTGTTCACTTCCAGTTTTCAAGTTACCAACCACCAAACATATGCAATACCATATTTTATAATTTGTGTAACAGAATGACAAAAAATGAAAATATTAATTTTGGTCATAAATATAGGTAATATTTACCATATTTGGTTTGAACAGACATTTTAAGACTGATAGCTGTCTGCTAGCCCATCATGAAGTGCAATCTATTGGTATAAGATGAGCATTTATAGATAAGGAAATTTGTGTGTAAATCAATGGACGTCATTCCATAACATCGTTTTTGTACGGAATGACAGAATTAATGTTATCATAATTCAAAACACAATATTGTTTGACTCTAAAAGTGTACTCATTTTGTAGCAATGGATGACCTTAATTTACAAATAAACTTTCATGGGACTGAGGCCCTCTCTTTAAGAATTAGGTTAAAAATATGTATATTTTGTGTTACGGAATGACATTTTTGAGAAGAAATTGTTGCAAGGTCTCTGAAGCATTAAAAATATGTCAAATGTGAAATAATGTTATTTTCTTATTTCAACATTCTTAAATCTTTCTGGAACAAATGGACTTTACAAAATTTGTCAAATAAACACACTCATTTTTCTTACTTGAAATTGTATCTTTTTCCATAATAACTACAATTTGTAATAACATGTTAATTAATTATGCATATTTTAATATTTATCAGTTTGAAATTGTGTAAACTTATTCAGATTATGAAAATTTGGACTTTCTAGTTTAATTCAATACCAAATTTGACATGATTAAACTAATTTGAAAATTTTGGGTTCATGTCCTGTTTTGCTTGGAATTGCCCTAGAGCATTTAGTATAACTATCAACGATCATAACAGCTCTATCAACACGCTGCTCACCAAAAATGTAAACAATCAGCACCATGAATCTCCTGATCTAGTTACAAGAGGGTCTACAGAACGCAACATTGTTTTGACTACATTTTGATAACAGCCCTACAGGGCTGCAAGTTCAGCCTAAAATAGATTTATCTTCTTCATCACAAATCTGTTTTTCAACTCTGGCGATAAATCGTGTTATCGATGATGTTCTTTCCACGATAATCGAATGAGGTTCAGATCAAATTTCGCCACCCCTAGTTGACAACTACCCCCAATCATGTGTAAGAGTGAGTGGCTAAACATATTACAACCGGGATCAACAGTTATAAAAAAATCGTGAAGCGCACATGATTCCTAGCATGCTACCCGAGTCGTCTTTGCGATGATGATCGGTAAAAATGAAGCGCCTGGAAAAATTTGTATTTCAAAAATGGATTGTTAGTGCTTTAGAAAAAAGTGAAAATCGTAAGTAGACCAGATTCACTTGCCCATTTCCTCCCATTGACTTACTGTGTGTACACCTAGGTTAATAAAACTTGCCCCGAGTTTTATTGTTTATTCATGTATAACTTGCCATTGGCAGTGTAACTTTCCAAACTTTTGTATTCTACGGTGTTTATTTGTCCATTTGAACACTACTAGTACTATGTAGCTCAGATATCAAAGTTTGACAATTTTTTAAATTGAAGCTCCACAATGTTAGCCTATCACTTTAAACTATTCAAATAACTTTTGCCCTACATTGACAACTTAATGTCATTTGTCCATCCACTTTGTGATCATCCATCATTATGGCAGAACATTCTAGTAGTACTGTAAATAATTTAGAGTTTTAATGAGTGGAACACAAGACAAAATCTGACAAATTCTTCTCATTACACACATTTTTTCAGGCCACACACTGGCACATTTAAACACTAATACTAAATGCTTCTTGTAACATCATCCTGCGACAATCTCCGCCCGAAAAAAATCAATAATCGTCGTGAGATCAGTAACTACATGTGTTAACTTCACGACGGACGGATAAACCCAGGGGCTATGAAATATAACAGGGAAGTGCATACTACGTGTTACATGTTCACTCGACACTTATCGCTTACTACAAGTAGAACATGTGCATGAATAATCTTCTCTCTTGCTCTCCTGCAATAGCAGAATGCCTCTCCAGAATGGAAAATAGTATCCAGAGGAACAGACGGTCTAAATTTCTGAAGATCTTTCAGCAGTGACATAATTTGTCCAGAGATCAGCATGTACTTGAATAAACATGACTACATGTATCGATTTAGTCTTATTCCTACAGTTCCCCTTGACTGCTCAATTCCAGAGAGCCTCCCAATTTCCACTGACT